>JAEIIJ010019033.1:0-12619 GCA_018904815.1 Drosophila ogumai | reverse complement strand
CGGAGGAACCGCCTTCGTGATCACGGTTAACCTCTACGCCAGGTAAGTATGCTTTTCTCTCCTCCGACAGAGGGTTTACATGACGGCGCTGCTATAACCGGTTGGGAACTATAACGCAAGGGTGTCGGGTAAAACTTAACCCCCAAGATATGCTTTGGAAAATTGTATTTGTTAGATAGTTCACATGTTGGCCAGATGAGTTTCTCTGGGAAAATATTGATTTATATTTAAACAAGGTTTTATATTCATGCCGAACTTGCCATTGAAATCCGCCTGTTTGCAAAGATTCATCAAATAGCTCTTAAATTAAGAGAGTTCTAAAAAATAAATCAATGTATATTTTTTTTTAGCGAATATTCGACATACATATTTTATTTTATGTACACCTCCACTTTTAATACATCAAAACCTTTGGTAGTGGTATATACGAGCACAGAGAGAGAACCGTCTTCTTTATATATTTATGAATGTATATAAAGCTCTTATCAATCCCCGGATTTGCTTGATGCCTCTTCTAAAGTCTTTTAACATTTCGGGAATCAGTTCTTTAGAGACTTTCAACTTTCGCGGTCTTGCAATCTCCCAGTAAAAGGATGCACAACTTCGGTACCTTCTTCCTTTGGGCGCTGGCTGCCTCTATCCTGCGGCAAGGATCCTTCGCGAATGACCAGTCGGGTTACATTTGCCTCATAGAGGATCCAAAACAAAATCAATGCGACAGCATTTGTCTGACTGAACTAAGCCCACGGCTTAGCGAAGTCGTCAAGGCCCAGAACCAAGGGAACACGAACACCCGTGATGCTGTCAACGAAATTAAATCGAAGCTGGAGAGATTGGAGGTGAAAATAGGTCAAGTGCAGGCCAAGCTGCCTCAGGAGGTGTATGCCAAGCTGGAAGGACGACTACAAGGAGTCGAAGCTAAACTGGAAGTACAACTTCAGGAGGTGCAAACCAAACTGGAGGCTAAGTTGGAAGAAAGTCTGCTGGCGGTAAAGACCAAGCTGGAAGGCCAGCAGACGGTCCTGACCGAGATGGAGGACTTCCAAACAAAACTGGATGAAAGTCTGCTTGCGCTTCAGACAAAGCTTGGAATCCAACTTCAGGCGGTTGTAAATCAACTGCAGACAGTCTTGGAAAAGATAAATGCTGCCGATGTGGCAGTCCAGGATTCAGCAACAATTATTATACCATCCGGTTTCGAGCTAATCGGTAACAGATATTTTCGAATTGTAAATGAATATGCGAATTGGGAGACGGCTGAGAAAAGCTGTCGTGAGATGGGAGGTTACTTAGCCTCCTTTCGAAATGAAGAAGAATTTAACGTCATTATACCAAAACTTATAGAATGGAAGGGCTATTGGCTAGGCATTAATGATCAAGATAATGAGGGTGACTATGTATCTGTGGCCTCACACAAGCCAGCACAATTTGTTAAGTGGTATAAGGGAGCACCAAGCGACAGACATCACATGAGGAACTGCGTCTTATTGGTTCTTTTACAAATGGCCGACAACTATTGCAATAATAAATATTCTTTTATTTGCCAGGCGGACAATGAATTTTAGCAAAATACGCAATTATCGTTTTAAATAAAGTTATATTTAAAAATAATAATACCTTGCCAATAATTTAGTCAAAAGGGGGTCTTCCCAACTTTTCAGCTATATTTACAGGTTTTACGAGGATTATCTGGCTTCTGGTTTAATCATCGAGTTTGTATTATAATTTAAAATTTAAATAATTTATTAATGAAAATATGGCTTGGAATTCGGTATTTTAATCAGTGTATATATTCCTATTAGATACTCCTTTTAGGGAAATATATATAAACGAGCACGGTCATCGTTATAAATAGCTCTTATCAATCCCAACTAAGATAGGATGCTTCTTTGAAAGACGTCGCGTGTTGTCGGGAATACGCTGATAAGAGACTTTCACGCGACTTAAGCAAAGCTCTTAACTAAAAGCGTCACTTTTTTCAGTTGCCGATTACCTTCTTAACCTATTATATTTACAATTTAACAAAAAGATGTAGGAAAATTTCTCTGTAAAGCAAAAATAATTTATTTAAATTGATTTTTGATTGAGGAAGTCAGTCACCCCTAGCTATCAATAAGCTATATACGAGTCCGAATAAATTTTAGAAAAATATTCTAAGCCAAGGCAAACTATAAAGAAAAGAAACTAACAACTATCCCTTGCCGGCAGGGTCTAATTGAATCAGGCTAGACGACGAGGAGTTTCCACTTGCGGGATGGAAGGTTCCAGTCCTGCCTAGCCATATGGAGCTGCGTGAAATCCAATCAACGTTTTTTTTTTCTAATCAGGCAAAGTATAAAGTAAATTCAATTACGCGGCTACTTTGTAAATCCCCCCAGGATCACACGCCTAGGAGACGCTCCTCCTCGGAGTGTGCGTGTGTGGCATGCATATGGGGAAAGTGGGAAAGTGCGTGGGTGAGCAAGAAGGAAGGGAAATTGTCCCAAAAGAAATTTTTGAAAATAAATAGAATTCCGCCAAAGTCAAAGCAGAGTAAACAAGAGTGTGGATTTTCGAGGGGAGGGAGGGGGGTATACACCCGCAGCAGATGAAGGGGAATCCATGGCAACTAATCAGAAATTCCGTCTCATGCGCTGATGTGAAGTGTGCCACCAAAAAAAAAACAAGAATACAAGAGAGCGACAGACGCAGGAGACAGGACAGAACAGGACGAAGACGGACTCCGGCCCAACCCAAGTGGCATCTACTACGGCGCCCGGGATTATGCAAAATTCAATTTGCAACTTAAATGTGTTTATTTTGCGTTACGCTCTCGCTGCCTGCTGGGGCAATTTTTATTTTCACTGAAAATGAGGGATTTACTTACTTACCAAGTGCCAGGCCAGCGAGAGGGGGGAGCCTCTGGAGCCGGAGCCGGAGCCGGAGCCGGAGCCTGCCTGCCTCTGCCGGGGTGATAAGCGAACGGCTAGCCGGAAAATGGAATGGAATGAAAAGAGCGGAGAAGGGGAGAGCGCAACATAACGTAACGAGCTGAGCGTTACCCAAAACCAATGAGCAATACCGCCATCAATTTTCCAATCTTATTGAGCGTTTAAAAATGTGAGTGTGAGCACTGAGAGAAAATAAGGAAATATTTTAAATGTAGGAAAGATATATATGAAAATAATTGGAGCCAGGAAAATATATTTGGTTTGGGAAAAAATCGGTATTTAAAGGAAAAACTGTTTTAAAAGATTAAAGAATTTATATAAAACAAATTAAAAAAACGAAAACTAATACAAAATTTCACATAAACATATTTTTATATATTTTAAATTTGATTATTATGGTGTATTATTTATTTTAATGTTTTATTAATAATAGAAATACAATAAGCGCACACATATGTGCACACAAATACAAATACCAATATTTTATGCAAATATACATCAATATTTTAACATTGCAATATATTTGTGATAAATAAATGCATATTCTTTTTCAATATAAGACACAAATTTATTTAATTGATAATATTAATCGGGTGTTTTCATTAATATCGATTTATTAAAATTTTTTAAGCTACAGAACAAAAATATTTGAAATAAATAAAATTAAATAAATTACTTAAAGACCATATTAGCTTATTTATTATAAAAAATTCGTATATATAAAAAAAAACCCCACTCCTACCAAAAAAAATTAACATTTCTAAAGTCTAAGCCCTTAAAAAAACTAACCCCATTTAGGGATTACATATATAAATAATGTAATTTTTATGCTCTGTGTAACTGGGTGTGTGTGGGTGTGTCCCAAACTGTGGCGACAACGACATCGAGAATGAGAACGAGAACGTCCTGTGACCGGCTACAAATTGCTGATTTACAAACAAAATGAGATTTCCGGCGGAGAACCGCAGCAGTCCGCCTTCTTTTTTTTATGGACCGAAGCAGGCAACATAAACAGTTTGGTGGCGGCCCCCAGCTCCTGGCCAGGCTTCCCCTTCGATCCTTTGCATAATAAACGGAGCTGGACTGAGAGCTGAAAGCTGCAGTTCACAGAGACAAATTGCCGAATTCAATTTTGATAGTGAATTTAGTCAGCCGTTTATTTAATTTTATGACCCAATCAAAGCCATCCATCCGATGATGAGGCTGATGGGTAAGGGTTTCCTTCGAGCTAACCTGACTTTGTGCAGCCCAGCAGCGCTTTTAATTACTTGTCAGTCAATTTGCTTATGACAGCAGCTGGAATTAAAATTCAACTTAAGGGAACTGGAGACCATCACAAATGACAGTTGAATGGAATTTTGTGGAATTTTTGAGTTCAGAAACAAAGCGCCAACCGCTGCCTACAAGGGGAAACTGTTTTTTAGTTGCCTCACGCAAATTAGCCGAAAGTTTTTCCCTTAAGGACTAGCAGGAGAACTAGGACCAGGCCAAGGCTGAAACTGAAGGTGAGGCGGAGGCGGAGGCTGAGGCTGAGGCTGCTCCAAAGAGAGAGCGCCCTCAGAAATGAATATTTGATGGCAGTGCCAGGGAACAAATTAAAAGCGCTTGGCAAAAGCTTGTTGCATACTTTATGGCGCTAATTTAGGGGGCGAAAGTTAGAGAGAGAGAGAGAGAGAGAGAGAAGGGGAGGGAGACCGACCTCATCTGTGTTACAGAAGGAGGACAGGACAGAAGTTGCCAGCTCCTTCTTGTTTATTTACGCACATTAATTTCCAGAAAAAGGGTTTGGCACTGGCCACTCCCCTTACCCTTGCTCCCACCATTTTCCCATTTTCCATTTCCGTTTCCCCGCATTGAAACCGCATTTCAATGTTGCAGAAATTTTGTCGCTACAACTAAATGCTTTTAAGTGCATTTTAGTGTACCCCCTAAAAATTTCTATGAAATTTCCACAGGCCTGCGTTGGCAGCTTGAGGTGTGGCTGCCTTATATTTTCCCCGCTTTTCCACAGTCACACTCTATCTCTCACTCTCTCTCTTTCTCTGTCTGTGTCCAGCGAGCATTACGTATACGCAGTGTGCTCCCTCATAAATATTCATTCGCAATTTATGTAAATGCCTTCTCTGCCACTCCTCCTCCCCTGGGCTGAGCTGGCACACACTTTTGATAATGTGTCGCGTTTTAATTATGAATTAATTGCGAATGATTTCAACATCATGCATTTTAATTGACATGCCATTGTGCCCGATCTATGGGAGCATATAGTGTATGCTCTATATATACATATATCTGCGAGGTGTCATCCACTCAAGCCCACATGCACACACCAGCACAAGCTCGCATCATTTATCACGCGACCAACGGGGGAATGACGATGATGTCCTCCTGGCTATAGCGCTATATATGTATTTATATAGTACATATATAGCTGCGATAGCTCTATAGCCTTTTGTGTGCTGTGGCCAGGGGATGTCGCAGCCATTGTGCGGTCGCCACTCGTTTCAATCAATTTCATTTCGTTATCGTTATTGACATTTTGTAATTTAATCGTGTGCTTTGTCGCATGTGGAACGTCATGCTGCGCACACATCAAGAGAGAAGTGCACTGAAAAAAAAAGTATTTTTCTAAGGAATATATTTATTAGGGAAATTAAATCTCAGTAAGATATTAATAAAGCCTACAGACAGCAGATTTGAAAATTAAAATATTTTTAAGATTTTTGTTTTATCTTTTTTAAAGGTTTTCAAAACCCAAGTGATTTCTGTGGTAAAATAACATTCTTTTCTCTAGAGTATTTATCAAAAAGTCTGTCTTAATTTATTTATTAAGCATTTTAAATTTACAAAACATTGATAATCTATTTTAAAAGTAAAATCCTTTAAAAACGACATTAAAATCCACCGTAAATCTTTAAATTTTGCGGTGCAACACACACTCTGCTCTCCCCCGAGGCAACTTTTAACTTTATCAGCTTGTTTGGTTTGGGGTTTTGCGCTGCAAAAAAAATGAATTAAAAAATAAAAAAAAAAAATAAGAAAAAAAAAAAGAAAAAGGCGAGCACAGATGACACCGAAGAAGATGAAGATGAAGGGGCCAGCCGGCGATATCCGATGACATGGCGGCAGCAGGAGCATTAATAAAGGTTCCGAACTGACACAGGGCTTCCGGTGCAGGATGAGAACGATGATGATGATGATGATAAGGAGCAGGTGCAGCCACTAATTAGTTGCAGCCGCACAAATATCGGATGAAAGAAGGATATATATAGACGAGAGGCAAGAGCTTTTATTGAAGCTGCGGCGTTGAATGAATAAGGAAATTAGATGCCTGGAAGGCTAGTGAGTTTTCACAATCCCGCAACATGTGTGGTCCTTTGCCTTGATTTTTGTGGTGTCACACACTCCCCACACACACACACACACACACACCACTCTGGTTCGACGCTTAAAAACTCATTTAGCCTGGAGGAAAAACTGAAACGACAGCTGCGTTCCCAGCTTCACTTTAATATAAAATGTAAATTTTAACCGAAAACTACTTTTTTTTTTGCGGGTCTGTATCCCCAAGTCAGCAAAACTGTGAGTATGCTGCTGTACGTCCTTTTTCTCCTTCCTCTCTCTGTCTGCTTCGGTCTCCCCTTGGGTCAACCGCAGGACGACGGTTCCTTCGGCCTGGAAATTTATTTGATTTGCCAACGAAAATGAAAATGAAATCGAGCCCCAAGTAAATACACGATAAATATGTCGTAATATTTTAATCAAATTATGCAATTCACTGGACTCCTCACAGATCCTGCTCCGGGGGTTTCAATTACTGCCAACCGGCAACATATGACTTTTGAATTAAATGACCTGAAAATTGTCCCGACAGCAAAGGGAAATGTATTTACGAAAAAAAGGAAACACGGACGACACTTTACGATCTCATCAACCTGGGTAATGGCCAAATTAGGGCCATGACAGTGGCTGGGGAAGGAGATGAGGGTTCCAGGGAGGATGGTTGTCGAAGCATTCGATACCCTGACTAAATCATTGTTCCTTTGCCAGCAATTTTGCTGGGAATTTCTTTATTCGTGCGAAGAACGATTCAACTTGGGAGGAAGAGCGGCAAAGTGACCACAAAGACAGGGCCAACAAGGACGACAATGTACTGAAGGAGCCCTGGGATGGTGAGCTAGAAGGACACAAATGAGGCGAGACAACAACACAATAATGTACCATACTCGTTGTAACTGTGCAGAGTGTGGGGGACAGGGATTCGGTTAGGGAGACTCGGGAAGGCGCTACAAGAGAGTCTTTGGAAATAAAATTACTTTTAGGGAAAAAAATATATATTAGAAACGTAAAGTACTAAGACTTGGAATACTTAAAAATAAATTAGTTACAAATTAAAATATAAACTGAATTAGGTACCTTCTATTTTTAATCTTTTAAAAACTTTTTTTGTATGCTCTTAAGTCAGAGAGTAGATATAGTATAGCTTGATAGTTCTATTTCTCCTCTCCAACAAATTGTAAAGAGAACCCGTAACCAGCTCTCTTTTCCCTTTGGCGTTACGCATCTTGCAGTTTATATTGTCTTTGGCTTGTGCATTGAGATCTAAGAGTCTATAGGGGCTAAAGCTACCAAATTTTTTGTGATGAAATCTTATTAATTTAAAAAATAATTAATACATCGCATAAAATAATTGAGTTTTAGTAAAAAATTTAAATTCAACTTTGTACATAGTTCTGATAAGCTCAGATTGTAGGTCAGCATTTGGTGAGCATATTGAGCTTTTTTTTTCTTGTTCTCCCCCATTTTTTTCGCCCATTTTTGTTGCTGTTTCTGTTGTCCCCAACACGCTCATATTTGTGGCCAGCTTGAGCACGGAGGAGACAAGCCAGCAAGACGAGCGGAATGGCCAAGGAAACTACACCTAAACGGAGACAAGCGGACACCGGCGGACACCACGTGTGTGTACAAAGTACATCGACATGGACAAGGGCACAGACATGGGCATGGACATGGTGAGGAAGGGGACCTAGGAGTTTGGCCAAGGATCAAATGAAGCACTCCAATGGCACCCAAGTGGGCTAATCAGAAGAACGAGAACCTTGTAACGACTACAAGGGACGGCGAGTGAGTCAAGGAGTCAGTCAACAGTTCGAAATAAAAGAAAAATGAGGAATAAAAAAAAACAGCGCACCAAATTGCCATTTTTCCTACGCTTCCTGCATTTTCCCAAACAGAGGGGTTTGGGGGGTGAAAAGCGTATAAAATGAAGTGGAAAAAACGTAAACTATGAAGACAACACACAGACACAGAGATCATGCATATGTATTCGCAGATATCGCTGTGTCTCTGCTCTGTAGGTTTTTCGCTTTTTATTTGTTTTCTGTTGTTATTACGACTCCATTGCGTTTAGATGGAGATTAAGTCGCTGCCCCTGCCCCTAACCCCTAACCCCTTTTCCACCGCCCGCAAAAGCCGCCTCTACAGAAACCCACAGATTCAGCAACTCATTCCCTTTGATACCCCTTGATGAAGGATTTGAAGGGGGTTTTGGGTTTGTGGAAAATCAAACTCTTGGATTTTGTAAAGCAAATATCTCTCAGAGAGAAAGGGCCTAAAGAAAACTCTCTCGTTCGCTACTGAGTACAAATTTTAAGCATCGAAAAATTAAAAAATATATTTTTAAAAATTAAGCAGTTTCAGGAGAGCAAAACTTCGGAGAATAGAAACCCCCTATTTTCTATAATACCGGGTCTTTTCAATTGAATATAAAATATATATTCCTACTTGTTTTTCGTTACATTTTTCTCAACTCTCCTGCTCCTCCTCTGTTGTTATTTTTTGCAATTTTTTGCTTTATGAGCAGTTTATTTGCTTTCCAAGTGTGTGTGTGTGTGTGAGTGTGCCAGTTCCAGGCTGTGTGTGTGTGCCATGGGCCATATCCATATAGGATGCCCAGAGATAGCAAGGGGCAACTCTGCACCAACATTTGTTTATGATTTTAGTAACAAATGAAAACTGTGCAAAAAGAAAGCGGAAAATATTGTATATTACCAGAGCGAGAGAGGGCTTGACTATTATATTGCTTTTGTGGGAATGCCAGGAGCTCCACTCCTTCTCCTGCTCCTGCTCCTGCTCCTCCGCTGAGTGCCGCCCGAGTGGGAGTGTGCTTTTATTAGTCACTGTCACTGCGAGCTCGCTGCGCTCTATAGTTGCTCCCCAAAGAGCCATCGAGCAAAACGATGCTGATGCCGCGCCGATGTGTGTTTCCTGATAAGCGGTACGGCATGGCATGGTAATTTCTCCGCCTTTTTTTTTTAGCTTTGTCTCTGGGCTGTTATTGTCGAAAATGTTGAAGCGAAAATGTATTAAAAATACAGGCATCAGTGTGTGAGATGATTCACACACAAACCCACCTAGCTAGGGCTGCCACACTGTGCTGGGTTTTGTTTTTAAATTAAATTTATTGGTAAAGTAATACAAAGTTGTGTGATTATTTATTTAATAATTTTTTTTTTAATATTTGAGCTTCCTGCATGACTAAGTCTTCTCGGCTGTTGATGCTTATTTAGAATATTAAAGATCCCCTAAATATAACTAAATAAATAATTATAGAAATTAACACATTAAAATGTAATAAAAGATTTTGTTCCTTTTATAAGTTCAGTAAAAAAAATTAAACTCAAATATTTATTATATATATTAATAAGGTATATCTCATATAAAAAACAAATTAAATTAAATTGAATGCCATAAAGCACTCACGTTGTTTTATAAATAATAAAGACCGCCCAATAATTAATAAAAAAAATAATTACAGTAAATTTAGGGGAAAAGGGGAATATTTTTAAATGCATAAAAAAAATAATACTCAAGTACTACTACTACTAAATGTGAAAAAATTAAAATATAATTAAATACCATATTAATATTCAGAATAATGAAAGCGCTCGACAACCCTGGCTCAGCTAAAAACACACGCCTCAAAGTAAGCAAAACCAAAAACGAAAAATATGTTCAGCTCCAATAAAAACAGCACAAGAACACCACACACACAGACACACCGAGGAGTGTGTGACAAAACAAAAGCACATAAAAGAAAATTGACTGCGAAAATGTGAAACTCTTCATTTGACAACAACCTATAAATGCCATTGTCCTGTCATAACAGAGTTTCCTATTTTCCTTTTTTTTTTGTATTTAAATGAGCAGATTGGGGCTTGGGTTACCAATATCCAATTGGTTTTTATCTTTTGCTGTTATTTTTTTGAACTCTGCAAAAATATTTAACGTTTGACAAATGAATTTTTTTCAGCAGAGAAACCATACTTTTCTCTCTCAGAGACTTCAGTCTTTTTTAAGCCTTGTCACGCTTCTGCCACATCAAAAGTGGCATTCATTAGCTTTATGCCCATGCCGTCGAGGTTTATGGGTCCTTTCCTAACCCCACCTTCCTTACCACCAATGTATGTATGATTTTTAAGCCTCATTGTGAAGGCCCAAAGGTGTTGTTAGTGTTGTGTGCGTGTGTGTGTTGCGAGCACACAGCTCGAGCATAATTTCTAATTAACTTTTTGCTCGAGGTGAGCTACGACGACGACGACGCGTGGGCAGCGTTAGATCTGGGATCCGCAGTTCCCAGTTCCCTTTAGCACGTCATCATAAAAATGTTTTGCCAACACATTTATGCGACGCCTCTTGGGGCAATAAGGAGCGGGGAGTGTGGGGATGGGTAAGAGGAAAATGCGTAACAAATGAAGCAGGGAAAGCTGGAAAAGCTGGGGAAATGTGTAACGGATACCATGGCGGTGCTCAGAGCTTGGGAATGGTTGTAAAAACAGCAGCCAGGACAACGTTGTGCCACCTGTAAGCTTTGCCCTCCCCCTTGCATTCTTCATCATCTGCCTGTTGTTGTTGTTGTTGTTTTTATGCGTTAAGTCATTAAAATGAAAATTTATTATGCGCACCCCTCAACGTAGGGGATAGGGGAGGGGTAGTAGAAGAAAAAACACAAGATGAAGGACAACCAACGGGCGACGTAGCGTCAAGCAACTGGCATATATATCTCATTAAGCCTCGGCCTCGGAATGCTGCTGCTACTGCTGCTGCTCCTTCTGCCTTCTGCCATAATGAAGCCAATAAAGCTTTTTATCTGGCAGACAACGTGATTTATTTATATGCCTGAGAAATTATACCCCAAAAGCCGCCTTTGATTCCAAATCCATGTGAAGGCGGAGAGCCAAAGAAGATAACAAGAAACCCACATAACTTCAACCGCTCATTAAGGTAACTCTGAGAATTTACGATGCAACAATAATATTCGAGGTTTTGGTTTAATGATTAGAGGCAGTTGCAAAAATTTTAATAATTAAAGCGTACTTTGAAAAACAAGTTAAAACATATTTATTAAATTTTAGTTTTTGGGTGTACAATGTACATGATTACATATATGTATAGGTAATTCTCCAATATCGAATGCAACATTAGTACAAAATATGCATTTAAAGTGAAAAAAAAAACCTAAAAAGAAAAAAGAGCTATGTTTTGTTGTTTAATTTAATTTATATTTACTAAATATTTTACTTTTTATTTTCAAATTTCGCTTTTCAAGGATTCAGTTGCATTCAATATACCGAATTCAAAACCATATTTCCTTAAATAAATTGTTTTACTTTTATTAATAATCCAAACTCGAGGCTGAAACCAAAAGCTTAGATAATCCTCTAGTAAATATTGCTGAAAATTAAAAAAGACTCTAATTTTTAGTAAATAATTGTCATGGTATTATTTTGAAATATATTTTTATTTAAAACGATAAAAACTAATTTTGCTAAGTTTCATTGTCCGCCTGGCAAATAAAATAAAATTCATAATTACCATGATGGTCGGTCATTGTGCCATCGTACAAAATGACGTAGTTCATGTCATGTTCTCTGTCTTTTGGATATTCCTTCTGCCACTTTAAAAATGGTGCTGGCTTGAGCGAGGCCACAGATACGAAGTGGCCCTCATTATCGCGATCATTAATGCCCAGCCAATAGCCGCGATATTGTTCAAGTTTTGGTGTAATGGCGTTAAATTCTTCTTCATTTCGAAAGGAGGCTAAGTAACCTCCCATCTCACGACACCTTCTCTCAGCAGTCTTCCATATCGCATGTTCTTTTACAATTCTAAAATATCTGGTACCGATTAGCTCGAAACCAGATGGAGGATTAATTGTGGCTGAAGCAGGGACTCCCACCTTAAGTTGGGTTTCAATCATTTTCTTTACCGCAATTAGACTTTCATCCAGTTTAGCCTCCAGTTTGGTTTGCACCTCCCGAAGGTGTCCTTCCAGCTTATTTTCCACTCCTTGTAGTTGTCCTTCCAGCTTGGTTTTTACCTCATGCAGACTTTTCTCCAGTTTAGCCTCCACCTTGGTTTGCACCTCCTGAATATGTCCTTCCAGCTTATTCTCCACTCCTTGTAGTTGTCCTTCCAGCTTGGTTTTTACCTCATGCAGACTTTCTTCCAGTTTAGCCCCCAGTTTGGTTTGCACCTCCTGAAAATGTCCTTCCAGCTTATTCTCCACTCCTTGTAGTTGTCCTTCCAGCTTGGTTTGTACCTCATGCAGGCTTTCTTCCAGTTTAGCCTCTAGTTTGGTTTGCACCTCCTGAAGTTGTACTTCCAGTTTAGCTTCGACTCCTTGTAGTCGT
>JAEIIJ010019032.1:0-70762 GCA_018904815.1 Drosophila ogumai | reverse complement strand
TTTTAGTTTGAGTTTCGATTTATCCATAAATAGATACATTTTGTTTTTATAGGATTAAAAAGTCACTATCCAAGCATTGATATTATCCAGAACCATTAGTTCGCAAAGGGTGTTGCCTACTTTTTGGGGACTCTAAAAAGGTGTTTTTCTGAAGAGCAACTATAGGTTTAGTTGGGGCGGCAACTTGTACTATCTGAAACAACTAGTCAGATGGGCCCGCCATCCCACTGTGCGCCGCTGCGCTGCTTGCTGCTCCACCGCTGTGCAAGCGCTCGGTTCGGTTCAGTTTAGTTGTTATCGGAACTTGGCGCTGTCAAGTCGGACGCTGTTTCTCGCGCTGCCTTGGTGGGTTGTTGTTGCTTGGCGCTGCTTCTGCTGCCGCCGCTCTCTCCGCTCGCTCTCTCTTTTTTTGGGGCTCCCACGCGCGCTCTCTCCCCTCAGAATAAATCGTTAATAGGCGATTCGCAAAAATATCGAAGAAAATTAAATATCCGTCGCGAAAAAAGCGGAAAATCATCTCGCTTAATCGCGGTGTAGTGCAAAAACAAGCGAGGAAATCAACAAGAAAAGACAGTGCTGCAATCGAGTAGCTTTATAAATATAAATCTAGTGTAGTGGGTGTGTGTGCGAGTGTGTGCCTCAAGTTCATGGTGTTTGTTTTCGGTTGTCAACAACAACATGGACAAAAACAAAAAATAAAAACAGAAATGTAACATTTGCTTAATAATTCAGGGAAAAAGTCGACACAAATAATTCGCTTTAATCTATAATAAAATTTCAAATAATCAAAAAAGTGCAAGAGGGTCGAAGAATCAATGGCCATTAACAGGCAATCTTGTACTGAATCTTTACCAATAACACAGAAATTTATGTTTATCAAACTGAATTGCCAAAATAAAATCAATGTCAAAGAAATAAGTAAAATGAGAACAAAATAAATAAGTTAATTAAAATGTAGCATTTTTGTAAACCACACTATGTAATACAGATAGTTCAAATCATCAATCTTTAAATAACATAAAACACAAACAATGTGACACTGTAACTTTCAAATAATAAACCTCCGTAACCATGAACCTTCGATGATACGATACACATTCTCTAAAATTTTTGAGTATAATCAACAAAAACACAATGTACCGGGAAATTCCCTGACAAGAAATCAATCTTCAGCTCCTTGGTGTTATCAATCTTTGGCGAGATGTTCTACAGAGCGCCAAACACGGCAAACTACGAGATACAGATACTAGCCGTGTATCTGGCTGTCGAACAAGCTGTTGCTACAGAAACACACAGAGACTCGCTTACATGTAGAGAGATAAACAGGAGTTAAGCCCACTTTTTCCACTGATTGCAGTGTTGTTCAATTTGCCCGAACGTAGGCCTGTATCTGTGTATGTCCATCTGTATCTGTATCTCTTAGCGTCATCAGCGGTCGCGTTGATAAGCACTGATAAGCCATCTAATACCAGCAAGTTCCTATCTCGCCCGATTTTCTCGCCCTCTCTCTTTCTCTTTGGGGCGTCAAATTCATGCGCTACATTTCTGTGTTTTTGCACTTCTTTGTCAGCGTTTTCTGTGTGTTTTTGCTACGTTTTTGTCTGTCGACCTTAGACATCATCAAATCACAAAATTGTTGCCTCCGTTTTGCGCGTTTAATTTGTCTCAGCTATATAAATACATATGTATATATGTATATAAAAACAAGATTCCCTTCCCTTGCCCTCGTCCCGGATTTCGCTTTTGTCGGGAAAATTGCTTTGTAAACGATTTTATCAAATATGCAAAAGCCGTCGTAATTAAAATGCAAAACAAAACGCGAGTGCATAAATAATTGCCATCTTTATAGTCGTATCGTACACACACTATATTATAATTGCATTTAATTTAAAGCGGAAATACTTACAGCAATAAAAAGAAGAGATATTAAACACAACAAGGAGAAAACGGCAAGCCATTAAAAAGTAAAACTAGCCACGTCAAATTAATAAATCTACATACAATCAACTGTGACGGTAAGTTTCCATTTAGTTGAGCAAATTAATTAAGTTGTCTCTTATCTCTTATTTCCAATCCAAGAAATTGTGTCCCCCCATGAAGGACTACCGCACCTTTCCCGATTTCTTTCCCATTCCCCAACGACTTTCCCAGAATTTTTCCCTGGCCAACTTACGCAGTTGAAAATCAATAAGCTTTGACTCTTGCTTATTCCTGGCTGAACCCGCCGACATTTTTCATTAGCAACAGCTGATTGCACAAGCTGCGCCCCTCGCTTGGGGGTGTGCCCCCTCTGAACCCCCTGACCAGTGGCACACCTCCTGGCCACCCGCCCGCCCTCGTTCATTGAGCGAACGCTTAACCTTGGCACGCCTTCGCACACAGTGAACACACCTCACACGAAATAATAGCCGGGAAATTCTATTGAAAACCACCAAGGGAAGATTGAGATTTACATATTACGAGTATGTATATTTTCCGGAGTTTCAGAGGGGTTTTACAATGTTTTTTAAAGTACTTTTTAGTCGTTTGCCAAGCTTAGAGATACTTCGCATTTTCAATAACACTATTAAAGCCCTTTTAATAAACATGAAAATAATTTTAATATATCACGAGGTCTGTATTATAATTTATGAATATTCTGACCTCATTTTGAGTTACTATGAACTTAAAGTAGAATTAAGAAATGTACTTTAGAGTTATGTGTTTAAAAGTAGTTGAAATTAAAATGAAGACTTTGTTTTAGTTTCAAGAAATAGTTCCGGGTTTTTACATCTTTAACGAACTACCTTATGAACATTTTAATTACTTATTTTAGGTCTTTATAAACCTTACTTAACTTTTGATGTTGGTGACCAAGGTTAACGCATTTGTGTACTATTTTGAAGTCTAAATTAAACCACGAAACAAATTTTAAGATACCAATATTTAAAATAGATTTTCTATGGTTACATGAGAGAGACATGTTGAGTTCACAGGCTTTACTGTATATCTGGGTGGAAACGTTTTCGTTCAAACTATTTGTTGGTGTTTTTGTTTTCGCTGAACTGGCTTCCTGGCGCCTCATTAGTTTGCCCCGGTCTGGGTTTGTTTGCCAGAGTCGCATCCGTGGGATGCCCGGCGCCTGCCTCCCCAGCCTGCTGATTGTCTCAAGTAATGCATTTACAACTTCATCATGTCAATCAAAGTTGAAGTGCCCGACTGCAACCGAATTGGAGCGGGTTGAGGGGCTGAGAAAGAGGAGTGGCAGACAGCTTTGTCTTCTAATCAGGCCACAAGCGAAGAAAACGGCGGGTCCCAATAACAAACCCAAACCCACCGAATATCATAATCAGGCTTTGCTTGTTTTGACGTTTCCAGGACATGCGTATCCTTCGGCTCTCTCTTGTGTGCAGACTCTCATCGTTCCTCCCCCGAGTTGCCACCCAAAAGCTCCACCACGTGACACCGCTCAGCTGTCATCAGCTGGACTTTAGCTTTCGTTCAAAGGAAGAAAGCTGCACACAACAGCTTTGCCAGATCCTAAAGCTCTCGCGGTATAAAAATTTGCACCATGTTTTTGGCCACTTGTTGATGTCATGTTTTGGGTTCTTTGCTTCTTTAGAAAGTTTCTTTCGCAAAAAGAATTTATGCAAATTTAAGATGCTAGCTTGTAGCCATTAAAAGATCCCAGATTGATAGACCAAAAAGAAACCACAAAGATCATCTCCTCACCCGACAAGAATGTTCCATCATCTTGAGACAAAGTAAATCATTTGCTGTGGTAAGCAAACAATATACATAAAGACCAGTTTCTTTTACTCAAGTTTTCTTGGTAGAAAGATTCACAAGTAGTATTTTCTAGAGTGATTGAAAATTCCTTACATCTAAAAAGATTACTTGGCTTTAAATTAAAACAATTAAAATTTTTCACTAGGCAATATGTTGTGATTTAGTAAACATAAACTGTGGGAAACATATGATACTGAAAAGTGGGGATTACTAAGCTTTTCTCGTCTTCTGTGTGGGTTTTTCTCAGTTTTCAGAGAACTCTTTTCCCCTTACTTTCACTCCGAACTCTCTTTAGCCGCTGTACTCCGCGTTCTGAAGTGAAAGGAAGCGTGTTTCGGATGGGAGTTGATGTTGCGATGCTTTCTAAATGATGCTCGAGCCAAGCACTTCCCATTCACAATTGCCCACGCTTACGCCGGACTATATAGTACATAATATGGAGCAACACCCACGAAAACCACTGACCGACAACATTCTATTTCAATTAGTGTAACTGACCTATGCCATTTGCTGTGGCGGAACATTAATCAGCACGATTTCAGCCCGTCCGGTATGGTTTTGTTTATACACACTCGCATTCATGCACAACTCCAGTCGAATGCCCAATGCCGGCGGCAGTCTGGAAACAAAAAACAGGCAAAAAATCAAATAGCAAATACAAACACTCGGCCACTACTTGTACTCGTACTCACGCCAGAAGACAGTTTGCCCATAAATATCGCGTGGAACTGCCGCATTGTTTCGGATTTCAGATTTCGATTTCAATTCGACCCGTTGAGAGTTCGCAACGCTTGTACTCTTTTTGTTTTGGTCTTTTTGTTTTCTTGTTTGATGGGTTTTTAATATGCCTTCAGAAAAGAAAACGAAATTATAATTTTTTATAAATTTATGTAAGTATTTATAGGGTGCAGGGGCCGTGATCGTGTGGGAAATCAGAGTTTGTCACGCCTTTTGGCCTGTGATTTAAGCCTACAGAAGTCAACAAAGCATGATAAAACCAATTTACATACACTGCCTATAGTTCACATATATTAACTATATGATAAAATACAAAGGGAATTGTTAATAATGTACTATTTTAAAGTAATGACTACAACCTTCGTGGCGTGCTCCCTTTACTTCCGTATATAATTAATGGAATATATAGGACATCATTACCATTTCATTGGTACGATTCCGTTATCGTTTTGGCCAACTCATTATCTATTCGAATGCCGTAAATAACATTGAATCACGCAATGGGATTTCTTCAACTCATCGACGGGGCATCTGTCATACATCCTATCAAAAGATATATATCATTTGATCAATCATAGTTAATGTTGTTGGCCAGCGTTTAATTGCATTCAATTTGATGAGTTTTTGGCCACGATTTATGAAATGGCTGGAAATCGTATAAATAAAAGGGGGAAGCTCGTCGTTGTTAACTGCACGCCATATAACATATATTATTTTAAAACACAAAAGCCACTCACATACGCGTAGCAACGAGCAAGAGAGATATTCATCATGCCAATTATTAAATATTTATTAAACGTCGTCGTTTGAAGTCCGATTTACAGTTGGTTTGACCCACCCGCGAACCGGTTTATTACCATTTTTTCACACATTTATTTCCTCTTTTTCGGGTTTTGTTCTCTTTGGCTAACAGTTATTTTAACTGCATTAATAACGAACCCTGCATCAGGGTATTATACAATAAAATTTACAAAAAGTTAAATAATAAAAGTGCCGCAAAGCTCTTTTGGCAAACACACAAAAACTGGTTAAAGTCGCATAAAAACGTGTAATCGTATTTTTTTTTTGGCCCTAAATAACTCTCAGCTCATATTTAACAAACAGTGTTTTTATGCGTTAGCTTTGAGCAAACGAAAAATTATTTATTATATTTGTACGTGTGTACTTAATGGCATTTTTATGGCACATGAACTTTCTATAAGTGGCATAGAAAGTTGTAATTTTTTAACAGCTAAGCTTCCCGGAGCTTTGTCCAGATGGCGCCAATGTTCCAAGGACTTTCGTCCTGTTTAGAAACAAGAAGTCCTTCGAAAAGCTTACTTGTTGCGTGACCTTTTTCGTCTGGCAAAATTTGAAAACAAAATTTGACTTCTCTGGGTAATTCCAGTGAACTTGTAGCTTTCGTTTCCTGATAATAACAATTGTCTGAGGTATTTATTGATAAGAAAAGAGCTAAAATTTTTTTTCATGAGACATTTTCAGAGGGTTTTTTAATATATTCATTGCTAGCTTGTATTAAATAAACTACCCTATTATCACTGAGATTAATTTAATAGTACAGAACATTGATTTTAACAGCTGCAAAATGAAATATATTTCTGTGTACCCTCTAGTAAGGCATGGAAAATCCCTCGCGTGGGATAAAACGTGCACGAAACCCGGCCAACAATCACCAATAGCAACAATAGCCCAGGTTAATGCAACCCCACGAGTACAGAAAGCACCCACCAACTGAAATCAAAATAAATAAAGTCAAAAATAAAATAAAATGAAATAGTATGGAATAAAATTGTGAGTTTCACAAATGTCACGTTTTATGTAACATTCGTTTGGTTTAGGTTTGTTGTATCTTTTTACCGTACGGTTGAGCTAAAATAAATTTGTCTCGTATTAATAACAAATTGCATCGGAAAGAGAGTACAATAACAGCGGAAAATTAAAATATACTGACTACAAAGGCAAATGACAATCGCAGCTTAAAATAAAAATCGACTTTAAAATGACTTTGGCGAGCAGGAAATTAAAATTTTGCGAAAAAAGCGCTTAAAATACCCATTGCACACGAAAGCCGAATCAAAATAAATGTCGAGGCATCAAAATAATAAAAATAACGAAATCAAAGTTGAAAACAAAGACTTAAATAAACGCGAAACAATGCAAATAAAATGTAAACCACATAGAAACGTGCGATCGGAGATTTGCATTGAATTTAAATGAGCGAACCAAGGGAAAAATTTTAAACCGATGCAACAGTTTGGAGATTATAAACGGCAAGGGTATATTTGTATATTAAAGCGGGAAACACACAGTCAGTGCTGGGAAACTTTTATTCCGCGGAAATATTAAAATAATTTCCAATATCTATAATGGCATATTAATTTGTAGATAGCACAGCCCGGGGTACTTCCCCGAAGGTCTCGTTATCAAACCAGTTTGATCTCTGCTTAAATCGGCAACTCATAAAAGGCAATTATTTTTCAACTCTTAGCGGCCAAGTGAGGAGTTCAAGATAAGTTTAATATAAAAGCTGCTACATAGTTAAAAGTGTGTCAATGAAATTTCGTGGGGTAAACTGCAATTGTGGCTCGTAAACCGCCGCGAGACCTTAGTCCAGAGGCAACTGACGTAGAGTGAATCACGAACTCGTTTCGCTCTTGGTGTTCCATGCGATCCATTGCCAAGAGGCCCATGGGCTTGGACGAGCTGTGAGTATCTTTTCAATAATTAGTTTGTTCGTTTGCCTCACCAATTATGCTGAAATATTCAGCTGGAAACAAGTTAAACTTGTCGCCTCGTCGACGCGGCTTGGGCGCTCATTTGATTGAGCTTAGAGCACACACACCCCTGGGCGAATCTCGTTCTTCCTCCATTCTTCCGAAAACGGTGTTAAATTTTTCGAATAGCTACCTCACCGTATCTTAAGCATTAGTATGCAGAGCACCGTGCCTGGCCGTGGGTTCTCGGCGCGCAGGAAGAGAAGCCTCCAACGCGGGGCACATGCCGCAATTCATCCGGCTCCGGAGCTGCTGTTTGGTATGGACGGCCTGTTGTCAGGTTAAAGTTGTTGTATCATATATGGGAGAGTGAGTGGTTCCAGTGTGGATTTATGTTTGTTTTGATTGCCGCCAGTTATGAATGCACTGCGAGAAATGATAAAAAAAAAGCAATTGTGGGAGAACTTTACAAGTTGCAGTTGATTTATGGCTGTGTTTTGTTTGTGTAAAACATTTTGTTTATTTAATAGAAGAGAATAACTGCCATTTAAGCTATTTTAACTTGTCTAGAACTAATTTACTGACTATTAAAATTTAACTAACCAAAGTCAAGCTTTTATACATGGCTTCATAGCTTAACACCTTATTGTTTAAACAAACTATTTAATGCCTACGATTTGACTGGCGTTGAAGTCTTCCAACGAAATATGGCTCGTGATTAATGGCTTAAAAATATTGCTTCGCCTTCCAATTAAATATAATAATTAGCATTCTTAGGATTCGAGTAAAGCTATATGAGGGGAGTTTTTGGAGTTATTTTTGGAAATAATTAACCAATATAAATTTAACTTCATTTGCCAAGTTAAGACCTTAAAAGCTAGCATTAATGAGTTATAAACTTGTCTTTAAGATTTCCCACGGTCTTGCACTAAAATCGGTCTTAAGTCATGGCCATAAATCTCAACTTGATGCACCCAAGTTATGACCCAGCTTTTGAAACCGCCATATCACTGAGAATTTTCTAATCGGTCATTGCCCTGATTTCGTTTCACCCATTATTGTGACTGCATTGCCCGTTAACTGGGCATTGAAATTTCAGCTTTCATCGTTTTGTCCAGATACTTTCGTTCATTAACTGGCCAGACGGAATGGGGAGAGGGATGGGGCTGTATTGTATCATTGGAGAGCATGATTAATCAGAAATATAAGTTTAATAGGCCGGCTTGTGAGGAAAAGTGAAAATCATTGTTCGATGTGCTTGCAGCTTAAGCTAATGAAGCGCATTAAACGAAGCTGGGAACATTGTGTGCGTGTGTATCTTATAGATACTTGGCCAGACTCTGGCTGGCATTGTTGTTCTTGTCAGCTCCGTTTGTGTGTTGAGCCAGTGACACAGAACGACACACACAGATGCTCCTCAACACACAAAACACACATCTCACACATCACAGTGGGGCAGCATCAAAAATGTCTTTCCGATTATAAAATATTTATAAAGATTATATCAAACTGAGAAAGAAACAAACGCTTTTGCGAAAATTAAAAGATAGTTTTGGTTTTACAAAAATACCCAACATTAAATTAGAAATTAGGATTTGAGGTTTATTTTGGCCACAAAACTTTGCGAGCTAGCCACTGTGCATCTGGGCTGGGCGGAGATGAAAGTTTGAGGGAGCTGAAGTTCGGTTCTGGTCTGCTCGGAAAGGTTAATGAGTTATAAAACTTATGGCACTTACTTTGTTTAGTGTAAACGATACGCATTATTAAAATGCCTTTATGTGTCTGTGTGTCTGTTCTTGATTCTCGTCTCTCGGTTGTGTGTAATTTTCATGTGTCAGATATAATTTGGATTTAGTAGACTACAGCTAGAGATACAGATACAGATACAGATGCAGATACAGTTCTTGGTTTCTTGCGGCTTTTGTTACGCTTTCCAGAACATGACTCGGAATTTTCGGCACAGCTTTCGTTCTGTTTAATGCCGCACGGCAGCTTTCTTAGCTGATGAATGAAGACATCCGAAGAAAACACGGCTTAAATAGCATTTAAAGAGCAAAGCGAAATGGTCGCAATCTCGGAAGACCCAGGCCCAGAAACTGTGTCAAACCTTTTAGAGAAGTGCTGAAGACGACGGGGAGGCGGACTGGAACAGAACAATGCCAACAAATGGGGGCCAACAAACGGGGCAGCATTTAGGCAGTCAAAAGGTTGCAAATACAAAAGCGTAACTGTGCAGCCAGATTCTTTTTATTTTTTCTATTTTGTTTTTGTCCCCCCTCTTTCTTTCTTTTTTGATTTTATTTTTGTTTGCTGCAGGTGAGGAGGGTTGTAATTAAATCTTATAGAATGCCCGGTCGTCCGACGAAAAATAAGCCAACAGAGCTGTGGCTCTCTGCCTTTCTCCCTCGTGCGTTTGTGTCCGATTGCAACAACATCGTTTTGGCCATGCTTGAGTTGCTCCTACAGTTCTCTTTATTATTACTCGCCTTTTTTCGGTTTTTGCTGGGTTTCGGTGTATTTTCCTCTATTCCTCTTATATTTTTTGTATTTTTGTTTGGTTCTGAAATACCCGTACTTAAAAAGGCAGCAGCAGTCCAACCGCATCACAGCACCAAAGCCCAGCCTTAAAATATCCACTTAACCAGCCCAGCTGCAGCTTGGCCTTAAGTGGGCGTGGCTGGAGCTTTAACCTCTGTCAACCACCCACCTCCACCTCGGCTCTTAACTTCCTCACTCCCTAGCCAATGGAGTGTGTGTGTCGCAACAAAGGGCAAAAGACAGGGGGCGCCCTTGAGGTGCCACTTCGAGCTGGGTTCGCCTAATGAGTGATGGTTAAGCGGTGCCGGGGTACACTCTTACTCATTCTATTCAAAGTAAAACTAAAGAAATTACTTTTAAAAACAGATAAGTCTTTAAATTAAAAATAATTTGTTTAAAAATATGTAAATAATTATATTTTGTACTTACTGAAAAATACACTTCGGTTGAGGAATTTTCCATTACCTCAGGTAATAAGTATTTATATAATAAATTAAGCTAAAAATGTCAAATGCCTGAAATTGATGAGTTATTCCCAGACACAAGTCTAAATTGTTTTAACAAAGATAAAGATGATAATGGAAATTGCTTAAGCCTTAGTAAGTTTGTTTTTTTGTTGCTAAATTTATTTTTAAAACTGTATGAAATGTATATATTTAAAATTAAAAATCTACATGAAGAGGGAGATGGTTAAAAGGAAAACAAATTGTTTATAAGTTCGAATAGAGTATCCCTTGTCCAGCGCTTTTCCCCAACTCGTTTCCCAAAATGAGTGTGTGTATTCATTGAACTCTGTTGGGTTTGACTGTTCACCCCGAAAACCAGATTGAATAGTAATGAAATTGCGTGGTTCGTTTTCGGTTTTGTCAACCGATGAGTTGACGGCAAACTGTTTTAGCATTATTTTTAGCTTTTGGTTTATATTTGATGGCGCGTTCCCGAAATGAAATCAATCCAATTGGTTTAAATGAAGATGGACAGAGAGGCAGGAATACATTCGAAATTCCTATTGATGTCTGGTTTAAAATAGAAATTAAATTTAATGTTTCATCTTTTGAGTGAGCCTGACATATGATTAGCCTAGCTGTTGGCATATATTACATTTAACTTTAAAGTGCATTTCAGGTGTCCAGATGCACTTACAGAACGGCATTAAAAACAATTTATTTTACCATTAAACCCTCAAAGTCAAAACCCCACTCGATTTACCATTAGCCAGCATATATTTTTTTATGGTAAGTTTTCCACAGTGTAGGTAGCAATGCGCTTAGTTAACAAATTATTTATGTGTGTGAAGCTCTTGAAAACTCACCCCCTTACCGTTGATGTAATTACGTCTTTGTTTACAAACATTTCTTGGGCAAAGGCTTGTATTTAAATTCAGCTATACGTTTTATACACATTTTATTCAATGTTTAGCATTTGAATTTGGATTTGCTATTCGACGCAGCAGAAACTATGATACAATAAACTTTTATTGAGAGATAGAATGGCAGCCAGTAGCTATAAATGTGTCCGGCCACCGACACTGACATACAGATATGGCATACGCTATATTCTGTGTGCATTATATATACGTATATACATATGTATATATCTCACAGTACAGAAAGCAAGATACAGCAGAAAGCTGATTGTTTGGCATTGTTGTTTTTTGTTTGGCTTTGCTGAAGCGTGACGCGGGCAAGCTCGAAATTAAATTTTCAAAATGCATTACTGCAATTCCATCTAAAACTATTCAATTTTCTTATACAACATATTTTATTGCCGTTACAATTAAAACAAAAAAAGAAAAAAAAAGCTGATTGCCTGCAACTTCCGTTCGGTTGCAAAAAATAGTGTAGAATATCGAAAAATGCTGTAAAATAAAGTGAAATAAATGCACTTAACCGGTGCTCGAATTTAACTGAACACATGAGCAGCACTCGAATGGCGAGCTGCAAAGTTTTGTAGAGTTTCAATTCGGATCTGGCCTCTTGGCCAATCCACATCCACATGTGTTGCCGTAAAATTAATTTTACGCACGGCCTCGAATCATGACCAACTACTGAACATTACGCTGGATTTTTCATTTCAGCTGAAGGAGCCTGAGGAAAAGTTCAGAGAGTGATTGATTTGTGGGGAAGTTGTTGATGGGAAAACGAAACCCTTTCCATACCGATTAACTTTAAGTGCGGATTGGTGTCCGTAGCACAGTATTCACTGTGCTGTGTTTATTTTTTCCATTCTGTGGAAGGAAATATGAATTAATATAATAAATTTTAAGTTAAATTAATACAATTTCAGATAATAAACTAATATAGCAAAGCATTTCGATTCAAAAATATCTCAACCCTTCGTGCACAGATCTAAGTGTTCAACGAGCACGAGTTTGCAAAACAAATTTTGGCTTCACAAATTATATTAATAAAAATGCAAATTATTTGAAAACAAAATTTGCGTTGATTATGTCTATTAGTGTAATTATCTGTCTTCTTGTCTTCTTTGGTTTCGCCTTGTAGTAAGTTATTAAAAATAAAACAAGATAGAATAATTTCTGTTCTTTTTGGGTCTGTTCCAATTCAAAAATAGCCTTCCTATTTATATGGGTTCCTTTATTTTTGCCCCACTCTTGGGAATTTTCTATTTGTTGCTACAACTTTTTAGATGCGAAACAAATTAATTTAAAAATTGAATTTCGGTTTTGTGGTCAATGGAATAGACCAAAATGGGTGAGAATCAGAAAAAGAGGGAAATACGCAATTGTTTACTTTTAATTATGAAACCGCAACCAAGGACTGAGCGGAGCTGATAGAGCCCAGGTCTCGTTTCTTATTTCTGTTTTGTTTGCCGCTGTGGCTGCCACTGGTGATTCCACGGGTGCTTCTGCCGTCTGCCGGCGCCCCTGCTGTTTATCAATTTTCAATATTGACCTTTGCCCTCGTTTTGTCTTTGTTTTTGCTGCCGCTGCCGCTGCCGCTGTTACTTTGCTCTTTTCGTTTGGGTTTAGTTGAGCTACATTAAATATACACACAGAGCGCTGGGTCGGCGATTGCGATGTGTTTGTTCTGCGGCTCTCTCTTCGCACCTTTGGGTCTTCGGGGAGAGCGCAGCACCTGGGGGGGACTACGTCCACGGGGCGGGAGAATTGGATAGTGCCGAGCGATAGGAAGAAATACACACACAAATATTTGCGCTATGCAAGGTGACATTTTTTTTGGGGTTTCTCTCACTCTCGCTTAGCAGCTATTAATAGGTTGGCTTCGGATCCATGGGATACGGGAAAAAGGTCCACCAGTAGGGGTATGCCACACTTAAGGGTATTTTCGATATATCGATTTTATAGTTAATTAATGAACACAAGACGTATTATTTATTAGATGTACATTTAAGTCTTTATTTAGCCATTGCAACAAATGTCTTTGGTGATATTTTAGTATTTATTACTTAACGTAAAAGCCTGTCAAAATGATATATCATTCTCATTTTTTAAATTCATAGATATTCAAAATAATATGCAATTTAAACTAATTTACAACATCGAGGTATCAAATTTCCCAGACATTATCTATCTATGCTCTTCTATTTTTGTTTAGCTTATGCCGAAAATAAAATTGCTGTCATGTTGTCAATTGAATTGGAGCGTCGATTTCAATTTCTAGACCGTTGGCAGACGTCCCGCCCTCCGTCTTCCGCTGCCTGCACTGCTCTAATTTAATTGCAGTGCAATGTCTGCATGTATCTAGATACTGTATCTGTGCAAGCAGCAAATGTGTGTGTGTGTCTGTGCGAGTGCGTATATATTTTTGCCGATCGACTAGTCCCTCAGAGGAAGTTTAAAGCCGATAAGCCGCGTCCGAATGCCGAAGTGCACTTAACCCAATTAGCTGCACAAAAGGCGATAAAATAATTGCATTTAATTATGTTTCAATCAGCGGGACGACAAACGGCCAACTAATCGTCAAGTTTTGAATTAGCCTGCCACTGGCCGTCGGCGTTGTGCTGTACAAAGTATATAGTCAGCTTCAATTTCCTCTTTATCGCCGCCGCGGAAAATCAGTTCTGCTTTTGCTTTCTAATGACTTGCGTTTCAATGAAAGTTCAATTAGTGTGTGCACAGAGCGAAAGTTTCTGCAACACAATATAAAGAAAGCACATAGAATAAAAAACGAAGCGAGATAGCAGAGGTTGATGGGAGGGACCACAGAAGCGTGAAGGAAAAGTAAATATATTTTTGGTCTCACTTAAGGGCTTTGTCCTCCCTTGGTCATCTGGATTTCCCTTCCGTTTTCTCCGCTTTTTTTATTGCTCGTTTCCTCGCTCGCCCAATCAACATAAGCGGATTCTTTTCGGTCCTCATTAACATTTATTTGGCCTTGTGGCATCTCCACCAAAAAAAAATAGGATCTGTCCCCGCGTCCGCACAAGTTCAATCCGAGTTTTATTGAATTCATTAAAAGCGCAGCACACTTTCCCTTTGATTTTTATTTAATTTTTTGTTCGGTTTATTTGGGTTTTTACATTTTTGCATTTTTATTTTTGGCTTTGCCTGACACTTAAACAATTAAAATAGGATTGTTGTGGGTCCTCTTCCCGATCTGCGCCCATGGCACACATTGCAATTTCGCTGGCGAGCTGCAAAAAATGCAGACAGTGTGGCATGAATGTATTTAAAAATGTAGCCATCTCTTGTCTGTCTGTCCGTCTGTTCCTCTTTCCAATGCCATGTCATGTGTGTGTGCAGATTTGGTTTGCAGATTGTATTTTTTTAAATTGGTTTATCCGTTGTTATTGTTCAAATTTTTTATTTCATTTTCCCTCTTGGGGTTTTCAGCTGTACAAATGGGACTTTTACGGTGTTATTCTGCCAGCTCTGCCAGACTGTAAGTTGTATGAAATTGTCACACGAGGCGTATGGGTGATATGCAAATGAATTTTTAATCGAGGTTAGAGAGAGCCATTACACAGGTAAACGCAATAATTGCTTTCTGATGCATTTAGTTAAGATATAAAGGGCCCTTCGTTTGGGCCTGGTGAAAACTGTGCCAGGCAGGCAACACGTACGCTTTTGCTTCTATTATTTAAGCAGAAGAGGTAAAATTTGCCATAGTACTTATGCCCTTGGAGAACAAAGAAAAAGGAATGCGCTCTAAGCTCAAGGAATTAAAAAACAAAAATTGTTCGATAAGAATAATGGCAAGCGGCCCTCGCTTACACAAAAATGAAGTATATTTTTACCTTTATAAAGGAACTTTTTAGCTCTGCGTTAAGTTCTTTAAAATACTGTTGGGAAGCACTCACCACCTCTGAATAAGTTTTTAAATGTAATAAATTAAATGGTCTGCTATTTTTTAGTTGACATTGCTGTTGTAGAAAAAGTGACATCAATTGCCGATGTTAATCAAATTTAATTAAAGTGAAAACAAAGTCAACGCATAAAGAGATTACAATAAACTGCTTGTGGAAAAAAGTAAGTGCAGGAAAAAATATAATGACATAAAATGAGCGGTAAAACAAATTGAAAAATGATTGAAATTTACCTTAATTGGTGGATAGCTTTCAAGTACTGTTGTCTCTCAGCATATTAACCATTAGTTTTTTTACTTTTAACAGTTGGAATTTATTGACGAACATTTGTTGACATGTTATTGTTACATGTTTTTCTGTTTTTTTTTGGGTTTTGCTTTTAAAAACCATCTTTCTTTGTGTGGCCATGCAAATCAATTCTGGCATGCTGAGAGAAGAGCGATAAAGCCATTTGCATGGCAGTCTTTCGTTCTTTTGTTGTTGTGCGCACTTAAATTTTAATTAATGAATTTGTTATCGTTTATCGTCATGGTGACAGCAATTGTTGCCATTTTCCCGCATTGCTGATAGACCTCACCCCGCCTCTCCAAGCCATCTAATTGTTGTTATTCCTGCAGGTTGGTGTTGCCTTTGGTGCTTCGCTTTGTCGCATCAATGTCACTTGCTCGCCACAGCCATTGTCTGTCAAAAATTTGACAAGTCACGCGAATGAGAGAGATGTTTCCAGAGCACTTGGAATATATGGGTTAATACACACCTGAGTGCAGGCAACTAATGGCTTTCGTTCGGTAATAAAGGTGCTGAATGGCAATGCCAAAGTTGACAAAGGATATTTGAGGCCTTCGGGCGGAGTTTTAAGGATTATGAAAATTGCAGTCAGACATTATGGAGCTTAGTGTGAAATTACGTAATGGAATAGTTTTGAAAAAATACTAATTCTATTTAGAGACAGTCAATTTAGAGGTATATAGCATATAAGGGTAGAACATTTAATAAAAATATGTAATTATAGTATAAAAAAGTAATACAACTTTGATTTAAAAAGCCTATCTAAATTTGTAAAGTTTTCTAACCTCTTTAAAACTCTGTATTTACCAAATTAAAATATACCCTAATTACAGTAGCCCCTTCAGGGTGCAAGTGTCGCATGTCAAGGGTCATTTGTACTGAGGTAATTTTTGCTTAAAGCAGCCTCTTAAGACTCCTCGCTTGGACCTTCTTATTAGTTTTATGGCGTTTTAATGGCTTAATTAAACAATCAACCAGGCGGACCGCGATAGTTCAATTATGTAAGCAGTTTGCCAAGATGCCAACAATTAAAAGTTCATTAGAGCGGCCGCGAGCCGCAACCGAGGGAGGGTGGTGGGTAAATGCGGGAAATGGAGGCTGCGGAAAGCCGAGAAAAGCTGCATAAGCAGCTGGAGTTGTTTTTGCCTTTTGAGGCAACAAAGAATCTAATTGTACATCAAGTGCAAGTGCAATTGTACAAGTGGGTTAAGCAGGGGGCAGGAGGGCAGGCATTTCTGCATCAATGAATCGGGCAGAACCCGCAAACAAATACTCACACAGCACTGGGCGATACTTGTAAACTAATTCAATTAACGTCTAAGCCGCTTAACATCATCAAGTGACCCAGTCTGCCCGGTTCTCACAGCCCAGGCCCCCTCTCAAAAGCCCCATACACCAGGAAAAAATTAAGCCTTTACTACTAAATAGTTGCTTTTGAATAGAATATATATTTTAAAGGAAAGCGATAAAAGAACCAAATTTAAAATAATTTTAGTAAGCAATATAATTTTACAGGCTTTATTTTATTTAGAAGAAAGTATTTTGAAATTTTTTTACCTGCTACCATATTCCATGTATTTAGTTCCCTTGTCTTTTTCCTCGTAATTTTGCTACCAATTTTTGCTCTCTGTAAAAAGCTGATTTAAATAGTGACCCACAACTGGTTGGAATTAATATTATCTAAATTAGCGCGGCACACGCAACGAGGAATGCACTTTAAGTAAGTTTTGCACACATCTCCGCTAAATATTGTGCAACTGGCGATGCCAACCGGTTGCTGAATGCTAAATGAAAACATTCAAAAACCCGAACTCAATCTCAGCTCAACCCAGCCTGTCTGTCTGTCTTTCCGTCAGTCGTTGTCACATCAAGTGCAATGAACGGGTTTTGCGGTTTCTCCGCCGCCCAATTGTGGGCGGAAGTGAAGAAAAGCAAGCCGAAACAAAACGAAAACAAACCAAAAGTGGGTTAAGCAGTTAATCAAAACCCGCCCGGCATTTGCATATTAATCAAGTTTACAATTTCCCTGTTCTCTTTGCAGGCAATTCCCAGAAGAGACATTGGCTTTTTAACTGCCTTAAAGGTGAGTGGAGGCAACGTGACGGCTGGGAATTTGTTTTTGATTTCCAGCCCAACCTCTTATCAAAGCCGGCCACAAACACTGGCAAATACCTACCATTATTTACGCCAGAATTTCACACAATCCGTTTCATCAACAACCCCTTGATAATTGGCCAGAGAGTCTCGTTAAGGCCCGGTCATGTGCACGACGGGCTCTAATAAAAAATAATTTGTTAACATCCCCCAAAACTAACTATTTGTCGGGTTCATGGCTCTGCCGTGTGTCAGCCGGGGCTTTGGCATGTCACATGCGGCTAAAAAACACATCAGAAATATTCCACTTTGCTAACCCTTTACAAAGAAAAAAAAACCTGTAAAAACACACAGCCAAACAAAACAAAAACAATAAATAAAAAAAAAGAAACCTATTTGTTGGCACATCTCGCACATGCAAATGTAAACGCCTTTGCTAAATATTGATCAACAAAGGGAAGAAAAAAAAAAAAAAAATAGCAGCAAAGCTTGTCTGCGGCTCTGGCCACAAATTGTCGACGAATAAAATGCAAATGAAAATAAAACGCAATATGTGCAAATTGTGGAAATTAACAAAAGCGAATTGTGAAGTAGCTAACAATTAATAAAGTAAAGTTTATTTATAGCAAACGTTGAATTACGCCTTTTGGAGGCCAAACAAGGTACAGGGTTCTTTCAGAGCAAAATCTAAAGTTCTGAAAGCGAAAAGTTTTAAATACTACAAAAACTAAATTGATTCTTAATTTTCGAAAGTCTTTCTTTGATTAGCTTTACATATAGCTTTATAACTACCATAAATATTATTTCATGGTCTGTTGGTAAAAAATAAAATACTGACAAAATTATTGCCACACTCAAATCTGCGGTTTCGTGATTGAAAATTGGTTTGGCTAACATTTTGGAATTTTTGCTCCGACTTCCCTGAATTCGTGCTTGACTGTAACACTCACCAAACAGATTCATTAACGAATTCCTTAATTTTAGAGCAAATAAATTTACCTTTACTTAGCACATTTGCCTATATTTCTGCGGCTGTTTTGTCAATTGGCCAATATTTGTTTGTTTATTAAAGAAAAACTATGTTTATATGCCCTGTGGCAAAATAATGCTATCGTAAATTGGGTTAAAATTTGACGAATATCGTATACGAGAGTATGTGGATCATGCATAATCAATGACAACATTTGTGCCAACAAGAGCCGCAAATAAACATTGTTGAATTTGCTGTCTCTGTTTGCCTTTGCATATTTTATCAAGGGGGGCAAGAGCTAAGTAAATGTTTGCGAATGGCTCACAGCTAACCGGATACTGGGCGAGCTCTGGGGCACTCTGGATCTTTGTTATCTAATCCATCCAATGCACATGAGGCCCGGACCGAGCACTTCAAAGCGTAGTTAGGGGATGGCATGGGAAATTCTTTCCAGCGAATTCGTGGTACGCTCTCAATAAGCCTAATATTTAATCTGGCCGAGATAAGGCGATTGTTGCTACACCCCCTTCGTTCCTTTTCTATATCGGCGAGCACGTTTATAATTGTCGGATATATCAATCAAGCGATCTATTTACACGTGCTAAGCTATCAGCACTAATGGCTTATCATAAAACCCCTAATTAATGCCACAAATTAACAAAATGCGGCAAAAAAATAAAGAACTGATGAAATAAAATAAAATCTATTGCATTTAAATGAGATCCAATTAATTAAGGCCCTCCTAACTGGCCCATACAAATCAATAGCAAACAATTCGGAATTATTCGATGGCGGAATGAATAAACATTTGCACATATTATTTGCCAATCGAAATGGCAGCCATGGTGGCGTATACGCAATATTGGCACAAATGTAAATAGGGAAAAATCTATTTTTGATTTCGAGAGGTGAAATTGCATCTGAAAGCTATGAGCTATAAATGTTGGTAATTATAATGCACAACCCTCTGACCCACTTTGGAGACACTTCGGCCGGGGAGATGTCAGAAAGGAAGTTGGCAATTATGAGCATACAATAGAGTTTTTGGCAACATTTGCCATGTGCCATTGTCCAGCCAACTGATTTATGCATGCCATTGTACACTCTCATTATTGTTGTTATTTACCCGGCATCAGCAGCGGGGGGCGGTTGCGGCTCCCAGGGATTGTGGGTGGGTGGGCTTGCATTACCGGAATTCAAAATGAAATTCTCAGGGGTGCTTACCAGTTTATTCAAATTTCAAATGCTAAAACCTTTGCCACAATTGACACGCTTTTGGCCGTGTGTGTGCGTGTGTATGCTAGCTATCTCACACGCACACATATTTGGCAAATATTTTCCCACCCGACAGTCCCTCCAACCCGGAAAACCCGCCCTAAATTGAGTGGAGCCAGGAAACTTTTAGCGTTTGCCGAAAATTGAAAACGTGTGCAAGAAAACTAATTTGATGAGCAAATATCGCCCTGCTAGGGCAAAACTTTGCTTGTAGTAAAATCGTTACTTATTTTTTACAAGCAGCCAGTTTAATATTGTAAAAGATATTTGTTTTCACTCTGCCAGTGCACTGATTTCGGGCTGAATATGTGTTTGCATCCTGGCATATTGCTGATTGCCTGAGAAAGACTTTTAAATAGAGGTGGAATAAATAAAAAACAAGGCTTGGCTTTAAGTTAATAAAAGGGAATTTAATTTAATTTAATATTTGTAATTCATTACCTAATATATTGTAACAAGATATATGCTGCTTTTGCACTGATTTTCGGCTCAATATGCTTGTAAAGGGGGAATTATGCTGATTGCTTCGCGTGTAGATTCTGTTTATGCAAATGTGACGTGCAAATGCTATGCCAAAAATTAAAAACCCTGCCAAATTATGCAAATGAACTCTGTCCCTAAAGGTCAACAGCAACAACAATGGCGCCGGCAAACAGAGAACAACTGGGAAATACAAGGTAATTAAGCCATTTGCTCTGAGCCTCGACACTGCAATTAGCAGCGAGTTTTCTTCTGGCCAACCTCCGTCCGGCCCCCCTCGAATTAAAACGAAGGTGTCAACGTATTTGGCCCACTCAATTTTTCCCTCGCAAATAAAATAACAAGAAAAAAACACAGAAAAAATCGTACAAAATGAACAGCAAAAAGCATTAAAAAGCTTCGGCTGGGGAAATATGCAAATTTTATGACTCGACATTGAAACGTGGCCATAATTGGGCCAAAAGTCGGAGTCAAAGTTTGAGGTTAGAGCTTTTGTCTTTCGGAGCAGATTTGGCCTGTTCTTGTTGTTCCCAAACCCCGATCCCTCATTGGTCTCTTGGCCCCGCAGGAAGCGCATAATTAGCTTTGCCACGTCGGTTGCATTTATTGTTTGGCCGTTGCCAAACTTTGGCCAGAAGGGGGGGGCTTGGTTAATTTTTCGTTGAGGTTACGCCTTTGTTGTCATTGGGTTTTCGGGTCAGCAAGAGAAGAAGTTTATTGCTTTCGGTTTTCTATGAGTATTTTGTATTTGAGTTACGGGACCGGCAACTTGTTCTTTTTAATGCAATCAAAAAAGTTCAGAAAATACCTTAATTTTAATGAAAAGGTGAATAATGTGAAAGGAAACGTTAAAGAGTAACTCAAATAAAAAGTGGTTGATATTCGTGATGTAGAAGAACAATATTTCAGAGAAGAAATAAAGCCTTAAATTTGAAATGTTTGAATTTAATTTCTTGAGGATTCCAATAATTTAAGGGTAAAACAGAGTGATGTTAAACACCAAATCGAAGGCCACATTTCTGACTGTAATCATAAATCACAAATCGAAATATACAGTTAAACACCTGAATGCGTTTTGTAAAATTTTCTCAGACGATAGCCTAAATGTTTAACCTACCACCAGACCTTTGATTGATTGGAAAATTTAGCCCAAAATCTGAGATATTCCTAAGAATTTTCTCCTGTCAAAGGGAAGTTTGTCAAGCGAGTATTTCGGGTGATTTGCTGAATTTTTCATCGCCCCATGTCCCAGGCACCTCTAGGCATTCCAATTATCTGTGAAATTGACTACAAAACGTTCCACTTGGCTCCACTGGCAGTTGTCCCTGGGAAGCAATTTGCGTTCCGAACACTTTACAAGTCGGGTTGTCTGCGCTGTCCTCCTCTGCTCATCCCACCCTACCTATCCTGCACAGCCGTACATATTCCTGTGTATATAACCTTTTAAATCTGCGTTGTCACTAGCCCCGGACACACACAAAGGAAAAATACATAAACTGTCATAAAGTAGCAATAATAATCCTTGAGCCTATGTCGAGAGCGTTTTACTGAATTTTTATTGACTCGACAAGCGGCGGAGGAGGGTTGGAGGATTCCAAATGAAGAGACGGTGACGCGGAGAGGCGGCGAGGCAGAGCCAGGCTGTCAGGCATTCAGACATCAAGGCATCCGGGCGGACCACTTCAGCTGGCAGGACAACAAGGACGAGAGCAGGAGCAGACAATGGCTCTGGGCCCAATAAAAAGTCGTCATCATAATTTCGTTCAGACCGACACTAAAGTGGGGAGCTCGGATCGGCTTGAATCCGGCCGAAAGCCAACTAAACCGAAAGTAAAATCCCGGCTCGGAACGGATCCGAGCGGAGCATTACAGGCGTTACAATAAACGACCGTAAATGCCCGCTGTTTCATGCACATAATTCGCACATTTTGACACGGCTAATGGGCGTGGCAATCGCTGGGGAAACAACTGCCTGGTCACCCTGGGCGTATGCTTAATCATTATTTAGCCTGCGGTTCGGCTTCTCTTTTGTCATCACCATCATCATCCACTCCCGGAGTGTTGATTTTTATTGTTAGCAAAATTATTTTTTAATTAAATTTTTACGACACGCGTGCCCACAAAAAAAGTGAGAGAAAGACGAGGAGGCCCAAATAGGGAACGGTCGAAGCCCGATTCTTGCGGCTTCTGACTGGATTTTTTTTTTTTCTTTTGGTTTGGTTATTTGTTATGGCTTTTTATTTTTGTCTTATTTTTGGGCGAGAGTGTTTTGTCTGTCAGTCTGTCTGCTTGGCGGCGTGTTTTCTGCATTTCCCTGCACATTGCCACAAACAAGTCTGGCTGAAACCCCCGGAACCCCCCTTGACGCCGACTGTAAATACATTTGAACCCTTTTTCACTCGCCGCTCTCTGCCGACACTTTTTCCAATTTAATTCTTTTTGGGTTCTTTTAAAGGGACTATGCCGGCCATGTGGGCGTGTAAAATGCTTGAAAAAAAAAGGGACACGCACATTGTTGTGAGGTCCTTGGAGCATTTTCACTACGAAGTGGCTCTGGCAGCGATGAAATCATTTGAAATTCGTGTCGAAAGGGGGAGGAGCTACATGGGGGTTTGAATCTCTGTGTTTTGCAGGCATAAAGGTGTAGCAATCCATTGTGTAATTTATACCAGAAAAATATAAGGATTTATGTGGGAGTTTCAAAATAAATTCTATGGAAATTTAAATTTAAAGGGATATTTAAAGGGATTTTACCTAAGAAGAGTTTTAAAAGAATGCCATTTGAGTTAAAAATTGTTCAACAAAATATGTCTCGTAATGAAAATTAATCCTCTTAGGTTTTAAAATCAATTATTTTGATATTTTCCTGTGCAGGGCATTTCCCATTCGATCTCGGTCCATTTCATATTTAGAATTTCGCCAGTTTGTGTTTGTTTATGGCATTTGTGATAGTTTTTCAGGGCTGAAACGAACCGAATGGCAGAGGCCGTGCCTTTTATTGCTTGTTTCGCTTTGGCGCTGCCGCTCTCGGATCCTTTTCGCTTCAGCCCCTAACATTTTCACGCAAATCCAACAATTTTCTTCTTTTTTTTTTTGTTCTGCATTTTATACGTTTGCAAGTTTTGGGTTACTTTGAGGTCACAATGTGTGTGTGTGGGCATCGGCTGGGCATCGACCATCGGACATCCTCCCACGCACCATCACGACTACAAATAAATTCTGCAATAATGTTTGTCCACTCCATGACACACCCATTTGGGTGTTAGCATATTCACGTGTCCTGCGTCCAGTGTCCGGTGTCCAGTGTCCAGTGTCCTTTGTCTGTGGGCGAGTGTGAGTGTGGGTGAATGTGGGTGTCTGGGCAGTTCGCTTTTGGAGGGGCTTCTCGGGTCTCCGTTTTGTCCACTTTTAGTCCACTCGTAATGTCTTCAGCTCAATTCAATGGAAAATAATCGAATTTCGTACACATTACTTTGACATACAGAAAATTATGCAAATTGAAATTCAATTGATTGGAAAATGCGATGTTTTTGAAACATACACACACGCGTATTTGGTATGTTGTGCATGTTGTGTGTGTGTTGTGGGTATGCACGACCTCACCCACAAGCTTTTCCATATGTCTTGCCATTATGGCATATGAATTTGAATTTGAATTTGAATGCGATTTGGCCCCGGCACGGGACCCATGAATGTTGAATATGTAAATAGGCCCAGAAATTATTTGGCAAAGCGGCAAAAATCTGTTTGTAGGCTTTATTCATTATTCATGGGTGTGTCGTCCCTCACAGTAACGACGTAATGACCACGTTTATTTCTGACGAATTACATCGCTGCCTCACTGACTGACGGACGGACATTTTGTTTCCATTGAATGGTTTGGTTCCCCGGTCCTTGGAAGGGGGAAATCGGTTAACGGACTTTCGGCTTGGCCTTATTAAATCATTTTAATGAGTCAAATAAAGCGGCAGAGGGGGACAGACAGCCGGAAACCGCACTTGACAAACATTTCATTAATTCTCCACCGCCAGACCCCTTGACAAACGCTCCTTTGAAGTTCAAATAAAGCCGGGACAGAGCTTAATGAAAGGGATCTGTGACAATGCATAGATCGTCGTTCATGGGCAGGACCCTTTCGCGAACAATATGTTGGCAAATTAAACGAATTTTCATTTAAAGCGGCAATTAAAGATTTCATTACTTTAATTTGTAACAGCTATTGTAAAAGCCTGACTCCACATAAATTAAAACATTTAATTGCCTCACATCAAGCCATTATAAATCAGAAATTCAATTGTTAAGTGCCTGGTCACAAAGTGTTTCCGTAATTTACAGCCAATTGTTGATTGGGCATTTGTGTAGACCAAGTCCATCGGCTGCGCCCCTAAAAATTTGCATAAACAATCCCAGTTGCCATTACGAGTCCTATCAGATATCACATTAATTAGCCGCATAAACCCTTGCAATCCTTGGCTTTATCCCCTTTTTTCTCGGTCGGCTTCAAAGGGATTAGCGCTCGGGCCCCGGGTGTAAGCCAAAATAATTAGTGGGCCAGCCCCGATGCTTCATGTCCACCATTCAGTCTCCAATCCCCGGGCAAGGCAAATACCACCCGAAAAACCCGACACCCGAAAGCGAAAAAATAGCTAACCAAATCTGCTGGGCAAATATTTGTAGGGGCGTACTCCTCCGCTGCTGTAGGTGAACCATTAATTTCCATTAATTTGATTTACGGCAAACTGAAAATGGCGGCGCCCTCAAATAGATTTTCACAATTCAGATTTCCTCCCCTCCCTTACTTTTTATTAATTGTTTGGCATTTTATGCGTGTAATTGCTGCGGTTAATTTTCCTACTCCGGCCCAAAAGAAATCACTCTCTCCATTGTTAACTAATTAAGGCCAAACTACATAATGCCAATCATTTGTTTGGCGCCATCCACTTGAGATTCTCCCCCAGCTCGTCGGCATTAAATTTGCATTTCCCGGGGCTGCCTGCGATCGAACTGGTCTGGCTACAGCTGGGCGACAACTCGATAATTTCCAAATGGCCAAAATGGCAAAAGGCAAACAAAACCGGCCGAAGGGAAAACAAACTTGGCCAAAACGTTTGCCTAATTCTGCTACGCCTTTTGGTCGTGTGGCAATTACACCTGGAGGAGGATGAGGAGGAGGAGCTTGGCGGAGGCGAAGGAGCCACTAAAGCAAATCATTTGTTTGCACAAGCGCGACAAAGCGAACTCTTGAACTTTTCCTAAGACGCACAGTGGGGCAATACTCCTCATTTTTGGAAAATAAATTAAAGTAGCTTTTTTTTTAACCAAACTATTTAAATTGCAGAGAACAAAAATGGCCCCTAAAAAACTCATTTTGATGGTATAAAACATATAATAGCTCTAAACAATAAGTATATATTCACTGTTCATCGGGAAAGCTTATTTGCCGAATCTACCGACGTCTTGTTCGCCTGTCCGGGACTGTAATTTGGTTGCAAGGCGCTCTTTGGCCATTAAATGCATTACGTTTTCTGTTTGTTTTATTTGTTTGGCTGCCTTTCGGTTCGTGCAGCCCTGACAGCTGACAGTTGGCGGGAAATAACAAATAAATTGACAGATGACCTGACAATTGATTTCGTTACGTCTTTCACTCACTCCGGACTCCGGGACTCCCAACTCTCGACGACTCCCAACTCCTGAGGACCACCGTCGCCGTCAAAGGTGGAGCAGCAAACTTATGCTGGCCGGGCCATTGAACGAATGCAATTAAAATGCAGCTGCTGGGAAATGTTATCAAAATGCAAATTGCATTTGTTTGCCGGTGGAAAAAGTCAATAACAGCCAGGGAAAACTAACGGAGGGAAATTGTTCCGGGAGGGAGGTGGGGATGGCGGTTGAAAAATTCGAACTGCCGTGCAAAAATATTCCACTAAAAGTCTTCGGTGTTCGAGATACCGGAGGAGGAATCGTGGCCACGTTGAGTGGTCATCCCCTTGGGCCACACGGCAATGGGATGGCAGCACTCGCAACGAAGTTTACTATTTTTCCGGAGGTCCTTCGTAGGTCCCCAACAACACCCCGATTCCAATGAGGAGGAGCCCCGCCGCCGCCAACAGTTGCCTCAGCAAATAACAATTTCAATTTCGCGTATCGAGCGCAGCGTAAATTCAAATTTTGTAACTTTGGTGCCGAAGGGCGAAGGCTGCCCGCCCCAAGGATCGATGGCTGGATGGCTGAATGGCTGGCGACAGTGGGCACAAACAGTTTTCGCACACGCTCGCCCGCCTGCTTCCTCTGTTCGGGGCAAAAAACTAACAATAATGACAGCAAATCAATATCATTGTCAAGGTTCCCCGAGGGCCCAGCAACACCAGCCACAAAGTACGAGTCTTTATTGTAATGTCTCCCTCTCTGTCTCTCCACCACCTGTGTATGTGGGTATATGGCTCCGAGGCAAGTGTGTGTGGTGTGTGTCTGTGTGTGATTTGCATTGCCCGCTTTTCTGTTTTTCATGGTTCCGGTCCTTTTCATTTGGCGTTGGCAAACATAACGCGCACTTACGTTTACGCCCTTCGGATACGCTCACCTGCCACGCCCCCATATTCATTCACTTACATTCACAGCGGCCCCCTTTCCTTTTCCATTTACAATTTTCCTTTTCCCTTGCCTTTCCCTTATGCCCTCATACATTTTTCCTCCACGCACAGGGAGAAATCAGATCTTTCATAGAATCAATAAGGGGAGAGTCGGTTAATTGAATTTATTTGAATATTGATTGAATTTCATAGAAACTGATGAGTGAAGCCCCTTTTTAATAGTTTTCTATTTATTTAAATTTAATTAAAATCAAAATGTTAATTAAAGCAAATCTATATATTGCGCAGAAAGTTTGGTAATATAAAGAAGTGATTATAAAGTTTATCTGAATTATTACCAACATATATTGCAGCACATAACTCACATTTATTCATATTTCTTTCAGTGCATTGGAGTCAGTCAGTCGTGCATTGCAATGCACTTGAATTGCAGTTGCAGCTGCACAAAAAATTGAGTGCGGAGGGAGAAAAATAAAAGTCCAACTCTCAATGCTGCCATTTTTGTTACCGCACTGGTCAGCTAGAGGGGTCAGACAAGGGAGGTGCTAGCTGGTGGCTGCTGTGGGAAACCCCTTTTTTCCCCCAGAGACAGGGACAGCGAATGGGTTACTTTAACCCCCTTCCCCCCGGACGATGAGCCCGGCGCATATGTGCTGCTATTCAGTCACGCATTCATGCGGCAGAAGGTGCAATTGATTGCAGTTGCAGTTGCAGTTGTTTGTTTGCTTGTCTGTTTGTTTGTTTGCTCGCCGGTTTGCCGTACGAGTTCGAGTATTTTGCTGGGTTTCTGGGTCTGTTGCTGTCTGCTGGTGCTGGTCATCCAACCCCAAAGGGAGTCCGGCTAAAATGTGGGGAAAACTTCGGTTGTGTTATTGATTATGTTGCTTATCACTTGGCCTGGCGATGAACTCGTTCGTGGCTCTGATATCCAATTAAAGGTGGAGAAAAAGTACACAAATTTGTGGCTTGCATATGCCAGCCTTTGTGGTTGTATCAAATTCTCGAAAAATCTCTACAAAACCGGAATAAATACATAAATTCTTTACTCTCATTAAATGATGTTTAGCTGGGACCACACTTGAGGTTTATTCAAAGTTAATAATCGTTTGAAATCCAAGAGAAGTACAAAAACTCCAACTACATTTGTATGAAGTTCAGGGTATATTTCCGTTAACATTAAGTTTATATCCATAAAGTATCAATGAAGACAATCTGGGAACTTTATGTGTCCATTAAAAGTTATCGCATATCAGCCTTAGCCTATCTGCTCTTCCCGACTTGTTTTGTTTTGCATTTTTGGGATAATTAGGCGCTTCTCCCACGCTCAACCTCGTGGATCGTGGGCTCCTCACTGCCTTGCAGCCTCTTATGCAACGTCTCAAAATTGTTAGCTGATGTTGTTAAGTTGCAGCGACTGCTGCAGCAGCAGTTGCTGATGTTGCTGCCTGGTCATGGAACCCCGACCGTTGGCACACATTGTTGCCTGCTTTAAGTGGACACACTGTGTCGCTTGCACTTTTCTTTAACAACGTTGCCTGGGTTTCTTTACCTTTCCTGTTTTATTTCGCCTTATGACAAACGTTTTTCTCCCTGGCTCCTCCCTCTCCCGGCTGGATGTCACATAATGCCTGCTTCCCAGGGAAAAACCAAAAAAAAAAAAGAAAAATGAGACTGCAAACAAATACGCCACGCATGCCTGGGGGTAATTCGAGACTCAAAGTGTGTCGCCAAAGGTGGGAAAGCCGGGAAAACGCAGCTGAGGAAGAGCCGGAGCGAAGTTGCAGCCACCGACGACGCATTGTTGCCACAGTCAAACAAATTTACAAATGCACGTGCGAGGAAAAAACCTCCAAGAGCTGCGGCCAGAGATGGTGTGGAGAGATAAATAGTGCCACAGTCGTGATTGCCTAAGTCAAAGTAGGATAGATATCAAAGGCTGTAATTACTAGTCATTTTAAATATGAATTTTAAGCAATTTAAAAATCTAAAAATAATAGGTTGATGTTGATTCTTAGGTTTATTTTTTTCTTTATTTAAAAAAGTAAACAACAATATGAAAAATAAAATGTTAAACCGAACTTAAAAATATTTTCTTGCATTTATAGACAAATAAATAACATATATTAAATTTACAGATATTCTTCTCGTATAAAAAAATTTTGAAATAAATTAACAATGTTGTAGCACAGATATACTTTTATGTAACCCAAAACCTTTATTTTTTCCTCAGTCAATTCAAACTGTTCAGACATGTGAGATGGTCCAAGTTAAACATGAAAGTGAAATCCTCTTCCGCCGACTGCCGTCATGAGGTTTACGTTTATTGTTACTTCTGCAACACGCAGCCATGCAGTATGCAGCATGCAGCATGAGGCATTCCAGAAGCAGCAGCGGCTCACCTTCCTTCCCTTCCACCTTTCACTCGGCCGTCAGCATTTAGTGGTAGGGCTGCAATTTGGGAGAGCCAAGTGCAGTGGCACTGGTAGTCATCGTTGTCGTCGCTCGTCACTTGCCAAGTTGCACGTGAAATAAGTGAAATTGCAGCCAGTGGCAGTCAGCAGTTGCCAGTGGATGGTAGATGCCACTTGCCAGTTGCCAGTTGCCAGCTGGCAGTCAGCGCAGAGTAGCAATTGCTTCTAATTGTTATGGCCCAAAGCATCAGCATCAGCTTCCAGCTTCCAGCTTCCAGCCTGCAACTCCCAGCATCGACATTAGAGGCTGGCTCGAAGCAGGGCTCGCTGCTGGCATTTGTTGCTCGTTTATGGCGGGAATTTAAAATATTTAACTTTAACTTTTTTCGGGGGAGGATGGGGTGCGGCAATTAAATACGATAGCCGCGGGACCGAGTGCCTGACAAGTGCACAACTCGATTATGACATCGTGCGTATATATTTATGCCTGTGCGAGTGCCTTGTAGCCTTTATAAACGGATTTCAGTCGTATTATTTTGTCGGTTTTGTGTGGCAGTGTGTGCGTGTGGCGTAGTAAAAATAATGTAAATGTAAATTGCCATATTAACAGGGCGAAAAGCGGCCGGCGAAATGATTGCGATAAACGCAAATAAAGCATTGACAAACGGACCCCAGGACCAAGGACATCGTGACATCGGGTCGTGGGTAGGTGGGCGTTAAGCCCTCCTCTGAGAGCAATTACGCCGAGCGAACCACAACGAGGCGAGCGCTCTGCCAAAGTGTCCTTAAGCGCCGCCCGGCTGCCTTTCCGCCTGCCAGGCTGTTTTATTTTCATTTAATGCTGCATTTCCGTTTCCTCAATGCGTATACGCACTGTGGCCGTCGTCGCGCGCTCTCGTGTTTTAATAACTGCCGCTGGTTGCGCTGCCGTCGATCAGGCTGGAGGCCACCGGCACGTTGCCACGGCCATTGCCATCAGTTGGCCTGTCAATTACATTTTAAATTTCTTGCCGTTAATTTTGATGCCGCCGGCACACGTCCATTTGCCAGATAGGTGGCTGGGAGCTGCGCTTTTAAGCAGATTAAGGACACTTTTTGCAGGACCGGCCCTGCTCATTTCGAGGACCTTTTTCGGCTGCCTTTTTATCAGCATCAGCATCACTGTGTGTCATTAAATGTATTTTTGTAACTGTCCCGCCGGCCCATTGTGAAACTGTGCTCGTTTCGTATTATTTTTTATTTGGCCACGCATCCTGTGCTGTGTGCTGTGTACTGGGTACTGGGGAGCAGCTCCTCCTGTTGTCCAGCTAAACTTTCAGTGGCCGAATTCATTTCGTTTGCAATCAGCCCGCGAGGAGATTCTCCCATCAGCAAATGCTGAAATATATAAATTGGGTCTCTGCATCTCGCAGCGCGGAAAAAAACATTTTTTATCGGCCTCGTCCCGTCCAAGTGGGGCAGTTTTATTTACTTGAGCGCAGTTTCTCTTCACTTCGTTCTGTTAATTTGATTTTTATCTGCTTTTTATTTACCTGCCACCCCCTGGCACCCCTCATTTGCACGTGGCGCATACGCCCCGTTGACGGCTGCTTGATTTTTATTTAGGGTCCTTCATTTCTTATCCCTGCTCTGCCCCTGTGCAAGCAACGACCTTGTTGTGCTCACGCCTGGTCCGTTTTAGTGCCCGAGAAATATTCCGGGGCTAATCACAAGACAAAAGCCAAAGCTTTTCACACCTTTAATCTGTGTTAATTGGGGCCCGGATTCAGGATTCGGGCAGGCATGGAGCCCTTGCTAAAGCTGCAAAAAATTCGACCAATTATGCTCTGCAGCCCCTAATTGCTTCCTGGCCCAGTGCGTCCGCTTGGCTCCCAACTTGATTTTTATAATAATGATACCGGATATTTAAGTAGATGCCGGCACAAGCTGCCAGCAACTAGGAAATTCACAACAAGAACTACTATCTGCCCGGGCCCATCTTCGCTGCTTTTGTGCCCGGCGAGAGAAGAGCCAAAAAAATACACTCTATATACATATCCCTCCAGAACAAAGGCTATAGAAAGCGAGCAAGGCGAGGAGAAGCCGCACTGTGGCAGGAAGTCCTTACAAATGGTGCTACTTTTGGGTCAAAAAAAATACTTTAGTAAAGTAAAACATGGGATTTTTCTGCTTGCACAAAAATAATGTTGAGTTTAAATAAACTAAAGTCCGAAAATATTAGTTTGCTAAGATAGCAATAATTTTTAATAAAAGTTTTGAACGCAAATATCAGTAGCAAATGGCTTACGGATATTGTGAAAGCCTTGACCTGGCACAACATTAAACAAGTTCTCGGCAAAATAAACACTTTGTAACGATGACCGGCTGCTTTTTCCCAAATAGTTTCCTCAACGTATGTGACAGCTTTTTCCTGCTCAGCTGCTTGATTTGGGTTTTCCTGCGTAGAGGGCCCACTGTGCGGACGAAGGAAAAAAGTGCTCGGGGCTGGCTCGGCAGAAGAAGTATCTTGAAGTCATTTGTGCAGACTCTAATGATTTCCGCTAGTTTCCGTTCCGTTGTCATTGTCCACGTCCACAGCTCCATCTGCGTATGCAGAGGGCCAACTTGGGCTCCCCCGTTTTCCATTTCCCCCACGAAATTAAGGTTTTCCCTTATTGTTGGGCATGCAACGACCTTCTGCCTTCGGATCGTGCTGTTATTGTTACGAGTATTATTGTTGCGTGTCGGTGCGTTCGTCGGCTGCCTTGATAAAGAAATTATTGTAATCTGGCTTGAATTTGAGCCCAACTGCGACCCTGTCGCACTGTCGGAACTTAATCAAATTGTATGGCTAATGGAAATGAAGCGGTTATGCACACACACTCAACACTCAACACACACCGCACACAACACTCCCGGCGCTGTTAATGAAATTGTCTGGCAAAATGCGTTCCACTGCGGCGCGAATCGTGTGAGCGCTGCTGCTGCCTGCCTGCCAATGGCATTATGGATAATTGCTTATAATTCAACCAATTTGCAGTTCATAACGCTGCATCAACCCAACACCGGCCGACAAAATGTTAGCCTAATAAATTCAATTTGTCAGCTGTCTCGAAACAAAGGTGGAAAAAAATGGAAAAACAAGGTGTGAATTATGGGGAAGCTCACATGAAGCTCAATTAGTCGGATTTTTGTAGTTTTTTAGATCCTTTTCATATGGAAATTGAATAAAATTAATAAAAATATGTCCAGTGTATTATTTTCTGTTAGTGGTGACCTTTAAAGTGCTTAATTTGTGATATTTAACATTTATATGTAAGCCTATAATTCAGGGAAAACTAATCTTCTGCCGGCTGCTAATGGCTTATTGATTAGATCACCTTTAAGGAGCAATAGGTAGCCATGATAGTAATCATAAGTGTTTACCGGCAAGCCGGTCTATTTTCCTCCATATAATTGAATTTTCTATTAACCATTAGAGACAGATATATATTCCCGACTTTAATCAAGGCAAATTGCTGTTAGACCCACCCTTTTCCTACGCTGGTAAGTGATTTATTACCCACACCAGTTATGGATACACTTTGATTATAACGTGTCCAGGGAATACATATATCATAGGTGAATTTCGGTAGTTTCTGTGCAACAAAGACCGTCCTGTCACATGCAACACGTAAATTACAGCGGCAACAATGACAACAAAAGGCAGCCATCAAACATATAAACAAACAAAGCAACAATCCAACAAACAGCGACAACAATCAAACTCGTTTTGAGTGTTTCCCATAATCAAGCGACGGGCAACGACGTCGTGTGAATTTCATTTCATTTTTTTTCGGCTACGAACGGGTTCCATCCCGTCTTTGGAGTATGGTATAAGAGTGTACTATATAGTACACTATACTCTTATTTTTTGCTCCTCATTGCACTGCACTTAACTGCTGACTGCAAAGAGATGTTGTTGTAGCACTTGTTGTTTGCACAATATTTCACGCATACGTGCTTTCTCATAGCGCCAGGAGTGGGAGGTCTTTTGTGGGTGGCTGGGTGGCTGGGTGGTCCAGTGGGTGGCGAAATGCGCTGTGCCGTAAAATTGCGCGCAATTGGGTTTTTTGTACACACCCGTATGTTGGCTTAACGACAACAAAACTGAACACTTCGGCGGCAGAGCGGCGGATTCTGGATTGTGTTCAGCATAGCAGAAAATTATGAGTTAATGGATTTTGTTTAATAATTTTTGTGTTGTACTGAGTATTGTTTCGCTGCAGCTATTATTACACGGTATTTGCAACAAGCCGAAAAGTGTTGACAACAACATATTTGCCGGCCACTTCTCGCCATTTGTTTGTTTTTTCTGCGCACTGACAGAGCATGAAAGTGTTGAGTGTTGTCACCGCAAAAAGCATTCAGCAGCAACAATGACACGCTCGCTGGGCAAATGCGTCGAAGTGGGGTCCCTGCTGATTGCCTCTCTGGTAACTTGACAATTGGTGGGCAAATCAAGTTCAATGCTTGAGCGAAAGTAACAAAAAATTATATATACATATCTGTACCAAAAGAGGGAGAAAATGAAACGAGACAGGAGACTGACAGCGAGATTCGCTCCTTGGCTGCATAATCAATGTAATTAAATGCGGAAATTGTTTGGCGCAGTGCAAAACTGATTTGCCGCTTGACGTTAACTGTTCCATTCAAGCCCCATCAGCAGACCCAGACCCAGCCCCAAAACCATGGCCCCGTTTCCCCTCCATTTTGGCTACATCTCCGGCGTTGAATTTGAAACCGGCGACGTTGTCATTAGGCGAAGCCAAAGGGTTACTCATGGGTGCTATGCCACAGCAGATACTCTTTTATAAGATAAACTAATTTTTGCTTTAAGTTTATAAGCTTTGGCAATCATAAAATTCATTTAATTTAATCCTTTAAACACTAACTTTAAACCTGGATTTATAAACCTGGCATTTCCTTATACTTTAATATGCTTATTTAAAACCGAGAAATTGAAAAATTAATTCAAATAAAAAATACCTAAAAAAATCCAAAAACAAAGTCAAGTTTCCCAGGAAACATTCTTCAAAGACAAAGCTATTTACCATAAAGTAGAGTATGTAGAGCAGCTTATAGAAGCCCGTGAAAACTCATCACTTATTTAGGAACCGGAACTGGAAAAGTGGGAAATGCGGAGTGAGCTTGGTGCCTGTTGCCTGTCTGCCACGCATCGGGATGCGCAATTATTTAGCGTAATTGCTTTCAATACACCAAAATGTTCCACCACATAATTAGAAAATTACAAATTGAATGCTAGAAAATCAGCTAGATGGGGAGGGAGAGGGAAAGAAAATAACAGAGGAGATTAAGTTTAATTTCGATATTATCGCTTAGAATGATCATTGGGTAATTCTTCCTCTCTGCCAGTCGGAAAATGAAAATTTAACTACATAAACCGAAATTGCGAAGCCAATGCAAATCCTATTAAACGAGTCGCTGCTCAATAATAAAATTAAATTCGAACAATGACCATTGGTTTCCATCGGTGTGGAACTCGCTGAATTCATTTATAAGTCGCCCGAACTAATATTAATATGTGAATAAATTATATAGCACACAAGTCCGGCTTATGCAGCGTTTTTGGTGTTCATTTCGGGTCAGAGTTTTAAAATATTTATTTGATTAATTTGCTCATTTCCCATGCACTCATAGCTTTTTCCTGCCTACATATATTTATCTCGATGTTTACCTGATTGTTATTTTTTTATTTTTATTGTTTGTTCTCCACTGCGGTTTGATATTGTAAAATAATTTATTTAAATTGAATTTCTTTGCGGTTGATTTGTGGTCAAGTGTAGCTCAATAGAACGGATAAATATAAATAAACCAGCAATGTGGGTCAGCCGCCAGAGGAACGTACTGAAACCGAGTTGCAATTTCGTTTATGGCATTAAAAACTGGCTGCTGCGGGCCTTGAATGAACTTGAGATGGAGAGTCCTTTCCGAGAGCTCCTCGAGCACAGTCCTCTATTATTTAATAAGTTTCTCATTCGCCTCACTTATTTGCAGACACAGACACTTTGATATTCCTTTGGTCGGGCTCTTTCGTTTATTTATTATCATCCATCCATTCATCCATCCATCCATCCGGCGGGTGAAAAGCGAAATTGCATATTTGCTTTTATTATAATAAATGCCAATTTAGCCGACTGCAATTCAATTACGTGAGCACCGTGAAAATTTCCCTTTTTGACTGTTGTTGTTTTTCTGGCCTTTCCTACTGGCTTTGCTTTTGAGTCGAGTTTCCCATTGCAAAACGTGCGGTGCTCGAGAGACGGCAAGCGACGGCGAGCGACGGCCTGGGCGGCCTCATAATCTCTGGAAAACGTGAGCTTCGGCCCGGCCAGCTAAATGGCTGGCTAGATAGCCCTCGAGACATAATTTTTGTAGTGTTTTCTGGATTTTCTTTATTGGAGGATTGCAGGTAGAAAAGTACAAGTAATTCCGGGGATGATTGCCTGGGCAACCAACGACGACGCAACAGTCGAGTGAATTGGATAATTGCGTATAATTTTAATGGATCGATCGAACGGACAACTATCGATGTCTGGGCGCGGGTTGTCTTACTTGGATTTCCTCTTTAATCGCGATGTGTGTTAATGTGTGGCTTTTGATTGCGCCGCCGGCTGCATGGTCATTGCATCGATTTCGCATCGGTATCGCATCCATCTCGGCATTCTGAATGCCTTTGTTTTCGCCTACAACCTTTGTGCATTATCTCTGGGGGGCCTGCTGCCACGTCATGTCGGCAGATGATATAATCAATCGTGGATAGCATCTACAAGGACTCCGATTTTACGGCCCCAGGAATGGCATTTAATTGGAATTCGCTCTTCGCTCCACTGCCGACGTCTGTGTTGACTTTCAATCTAATTTAATCCTAATGGCTTGTTGTCGTCGGTTAACAATTCATTTACTGCCCTCGCAGCCTTGATTATGCAAAGCGATTCGATTCGACTCGCTTCAATTCGATTCGATTCGATTTCTATTTCCATCTGCCATTTGATATTGTAAGCAGCGTTCATTTATCATCTCAGAATGCTAATCGAAATGTTTCTTCCCTATTTTCCAGTTGACGAATTCAGCAAAGACTCTTGACTCTGCCGGGCTGTTTGGATTGGGTGAGTTCACGTTATTAGTTGATTGTTTGCCAGTTTGAATTGTTACGCCTCCCGCCCACAATTGCAAAAGCAAAGCCGACACGTGTCATGTCTGTGCGTCAGTCAGTCAGCTATTCAGTCCGTCTGTCATTTTGTCACCCTGTCCAGTCGCAGCGTGGGATCAGGATTTGCTTTCTCCGCAGGATGGCCAGACGTCCAGTGGAGCCCTGTCATCGGCATGCAAATGCGCCCGGCTCCGTGACATTAGCATTTGCAACGCCCGCAATTAAATGCGTGGGTTGTAGGTGTAGCCTGTAGCCTGGTGTTCCGGGTTCGGTGTTTGGTGTTCTGTGGGTGGCTGCAATGCGTCATGGCAAAGTGTTGCGTGCTGCATTTTAAATGAATATTTTATGGCAACTTCCCGGCTCGCTGCCCCGCGCCTTAAATTATGCAATGCAACGCAACTCGATGCACTGCCATCAGCAGCAGAGGCCCAATGCGTGTCGCATTTTAATGGTCCCATGCCGAGTCGAGAGGCGAAGACAAGTCCTCTACGGAATCGGGAGATCGGGAATGGAAATGAAAATGGCTGCGAGTGGATTTTTATGGCCCATATGTAATGGAATACATTTTTGAAAAATTTATGGATGCCACCCTCGATGCAAATGCGTCTAGACAGTAGTGCGTTGAAGTTGGGAAACCATTTGGGTTAGACTAGCAAATACCTAATAACTTCTTTATTTGGAAAACTATAAAATCTTGTAAGAAATTTAATAAATTAAATAATTAATTTTCAAGATTCAACTCTTTAAAAAATAAGGAGAGATAATGAGTGTATAGACTGATGTTTCGAAGTTTTCTATAGTTACATCCTCTTCAAGATTATATTGACAAACATCTATGCTATACCTCTTTGACAGCATCCTTTTGCTTTAATTTACCTTTCAACAAATCTAAAATACCCCTGGTGATGCCCTATAGGACTCGGGTATGAAAAAGTCGTTTTTGGCCCAGAGCGAGAGAAAGATAGACAGCCAACAGGCAAATGCACTTTCTCCGGAATGTGTCAAGTGCGGAGAGCATAAGATGACTCGCATTGAGCTGCCCGGAGGATATATAGACGGATAGATAGATAGATAGATAGATATATAGACAGATAGCTGTAGAGACTTAGCTGCATGCCAGACATTCATCTCAATTTATCGTGCTTAGCCGCATATCCCGGCAGATCGAAGTGTCGTCTGCGTATATATCAAAGTCTCAGCCAGGACACACACGCACATGCACACACACACACCGGGGCATTGTTGTGTGCGAGTGCGTTAGTGTACGTGGACTGCAGTTGTCATGCGGAGGAGCCATATACTCCTCCATATCCTCCGTATGGATTTCCCTTAGCATTCCCATTCCCAGCTACCCTATTCCTAACCCGTTTCTCTTTGGCAAACAAGTAATTTCACTTGACATGCAATTTTTTGTGAGCTTCCCTCTCCTTTCTTGGCACAAACAAAACAGATGTAACGCTGCATCGGATGGGAGGGAAGCCTTCTCCGTTCGCCATCTTCCAGGGGTCCCCAACCACTTTTGATTATTTTGGCTGAAAAACCACATACACAGTTTGTAGGAAGGAAAAAAATGGAAAGTATTCCTATCTTGCCGCAACACATGCAGCTGAAAAATGTCAATGCCAAGAAGCGGGGAAAAAGAGACAGGATGCGAGGACAGCAGCCTGGGAAAAGGATTTCCCAGGACGGGAAAGTGGGGCCGGGAAAACTCCTGGCACAGAATTCCAAACGCATTTCACTCGTCCCCGGGTTTCTTTTTATTTGGAGAAGCATTCATCATTAAAGCTTCTTTTGCTGTGCTTCAAACATTTAAAGAAATGTATTATTTATTCCACTCGCTTTGTCGTAGATCGACTGCTGATCCTTGCTGTCTGTTTGTTTTTGTTATTTTCCAAAAATATGCATCTAAAGATAGTCAAAAATCGTTTGAGAGCCATATTCCACTTCGTTGGCGCCACGAATTTCCATCTGTGACTGCTGTCGGTATTTGGTAAACATGAAATATCTGTGCTCCAAGATATTGCCGGATTTTTCTTCACATATTTTCCCATTTTGCCAATGCCACTCAGCTGGAAGAAGTGCTAGAGCTCCAGTTCGTCTTTCGCCTCAGTTTTTCGCCCACCATCAGCACTTAAACGTTTCACACATGCCGTCCATTTCTTTTTGGACTCGACTCGGTTTTTCCGCCTGCCCGCTCCTGTTGTTCCTGTTGCCGTTGCCGTTGCTGTTGCTGTGTTTTTTTTCCGGAATTATCCGCTTATGCTAATCTGTCTAACGTTTCAAATTTTCATGCTCTTCTTCTGTGTTTCTCTGCACACACTACCTCCCCAACCCCCCTGTGAATAGACTCATCCAGCTTTCGAGGAAGCCCACTCGCCAAAGAAAAGCGAGGAAAAATCGGCAGAGCGAACGCTCCACATCCACTTGATGACCCTCTGGAGAGGAGGAGGAAGTGTCTCCTAGTTGGCCTCCTCGAGTCCGCCTCATTCAATGTCACTTGCCTCGAGGACGAGTGTAAGTAGCACTCCACAAATGTTTTCATCCGATTATGAAAGGGCGCCGAGTTGACCGAGCATTGTCCTCCGCATTTCCCCCACTCGAACTTAGTCGAGTCGAGTTGAATTGAGTTGAGTTTGGGTTGAGTTCGGTTGAGTTGAGTTGAGTTCCGTTCAGTTGCGTTGCGTTGATGGCTTAAATTATTGTTGGTTTGGCACTATCCGTAAGATAACAATTGTTCCCCCCCGTTGGATATTCTACTAACCCGCTAGACTGCCCGAGCATGAACGAAATTGGGCAAGAGCTTTCGTCCTGCACTTACAATCACGAGTATCTTCATCGTATCTCCATCGATCCAGGTTAAGTCGGGCGGCAGCGAAGTGGATTTGAGCCAGCGGAATGCCAGTATCCGGAACCTCTTCGCTCCCACGCCCGGTGAGCTGGCCAAGAGGAAGGAAGCCCGTCAGAGGAGCCGCAGCCAGAGCAGCTTCTCGCTCCAGAGAGTGGGCCAGGAGGGGATTGGATTTGCCGCTAATGGGACTCCTGCAAATGGGAGTGGGTCCCGGGATGCTGAGCAGCTGCAGCTGCTGCATCGTTCCACCGGGAAACTGGCCGGCTGGAGCAATGGCCATAGCTTCGACGATGATTACGGCCGGCGAGCCGCCTTGGGCATAAATCAATTGCCAATGACTGCGAATCAATCGGCAGTGAGACAATACAATGGCCAGGACAATGCCGAGACCCAGCCGAGCCCCAACAATGGCTGCTGGCCTGCGACTAGTGCATTTGAATTGCCAATGAGGCCGACTCGCACTCGGACCTTGGCTCGGACTCGTTCTCCGGCGGAGCACAAAAACTGGAGCTCGACGAGCCAGCTGGAAAATTTTATTAACAGCAACGAGCAGCTGCAGCATCAGGACCCATACCAAAACCATCGCCAGGACATTTCTGTTGACTTTGGTAATGAAATGACCTGGGGCAAATCTGCTGAGAAATCGCTGCCATTGAATCACCTGAGCAGCACGAGCCCGAGCAGCCGACAAGGAGGATTTTCCCAGCAGGACGACTGGGATTTCGACTGGAAGCCAGAGTCAGAGCCCGAGCCCGGGCAGCGCGAAAGTTTGCACAGCCAAAGGTAAATTGACAAAGGGCCAAAAAGGAAAAGGAAAGGCAACTAACCCGACTGCGTTTAGCTTTTCCATTTGCCGCTTCTCCTTCTGATTTCCCCATGCGATTCCCTAAACTCCCGCAATTTGCTCAAGGAGGATTGGCCCCGGCGACCATGTAAATGAGGCAAGCGTGTAAGCCAAGCCAACATTGACACCCGCGCTTTCGGCCGTTGCAACAGTTTGGCCATCATTTGCATATCGAATTGCAGCGCGATTGATTGCCGTTCGATTGGGTCGATTGGTCGATTGTCGATAAGGCAAGCTGGCAACTTTTGTGTGTAAGCAGCTCAAGTGCAAACCGCTCTAATAGCGTGCTGGCAGCAAACGAAATGCAACAGAGAATCGATCAATAAGTCGGGTCTTTTGTTGCGATTCTCGTGCTCTACCGATGCGTGGCAGACCAGGTCACAGCCGGGGCAAGGCAGCAGCCACGGGGGAGGGGCCGATGAATGCACCGAGCGTGTCATTTCAAGCTGTTGCACAATCGCTGATTTGCCCCGAGTCGAGCGGGTTACGCATTTGCTAACAACAAGATTACGAGACGGGGGACGGGGTCTCCTAGGACCCAATCATGCATTGCATATCCGGATAGCAGTGGGGTTTGTATACTTGCAACTCCGATTCAAGTGCGGTAAAAATATATACAATAAAACCCGGTTCGACGACCTGGTCGAGGGCTAATTGAGCTGGAGAAAGGTAGCGGAAAGGCATTTGTCAAGTTATGATTGAAAGTGAGTTTGATTTATGGCCGGCAACCGGTGGCGATAGTTGACTTCAGAATGACCCAATTATAATTTTGAAGGTATATTTAATTGTTTTAACTTATGGCTATTAATATACTTGTTACTGTCACCAAGTCATAAAACATACAGTTAATTTATTTTAGCTTAATAAAATATTTATAAAATTTGTATAAATCAAATGAATATTCCAAATTAGTCAAATTCGTGTAAAGTCAACATTTTGTTTACACATATCATAAAAAGGTGAAAATATAAATATATAGAGCCACATGTTTTCTGAGAAAATAGTCAAACACCAATTAAAATCACATCCGTTTCAGGCATGGCATTGAAATGTCACAAAACCAAATATAATTTTACAAATAAACCAAAATGTAATAAAAATATAATTTGTGTAGGTATACCTTTAATTTGTGGGTACTTTTGTTTATGTAAATAATTTGTATTGCCATTATTCATTCTTAACTCTTGTTGACACGATATAATCAATTTCTAGTTGAGGAAGCCCACAGATTTCCATATGCAAAATCTATGAAAATGTTTAAAATACTTGCTTTACTTTTAAGCTTTTGAAATATTTGCATATTTATGACAGGTAAATACTGTTAAGTCTAAAGCTTTATTTTTTTTTGAAATAGTTTAGGCCAAGGTGCATTTAAGCTGTGCAAAATATTTGCATATTAACAGATAAGTGAATACTTAACTTTTCCCTTTCAAGTGGCATCTTGTGCGCTCTAAATTATTTTGCACTTTTGCACCCAAGCTCATCGCCTTCATTTTAGCTTTCTTTATTTTTGCCGGGTCCCTGGTAAATGTCTGATTAATAAAAACAAAGCGCAAATTGGAAAGGAAATTGCTGTCACTCACGGGGGCCGCTGCTGATGTTGCTGTTGTCAGCAATTGCATTAAAACGATGCCGCTGATGTTGCTGTTGGTGTTGGTGTTGCTCTTAGTGTTGCTCGTGGTGTTGCTGTTGCCCCTCTCTCTCAGTGTACTCCGACGATGCGGCGTTTAAATACACCGCATGAGTTTAATTTAATGCAACGCAGCAGTTTTATCAAGCAACAGCAACAACAGCAGCAACAAACTGCGACGACAGCAATTGCTGTTGACTTCACTCGCCATGTCATCCAGTGCTTATCGCTTCCCTCACCGGGAAATGATAGGGAAAAGGCGCGTGTGTGTGACGCTTTTCCACCTCCACCTCGGCATTTCCCCCGCTGGATTACGTATGTGCTTTGCATTTGACTGCCCATTGATGTTGCCAACGCGAGGGATGCCATTGTGTTGCCAGGCTGGGTGTCTCTTTAGCCGAGCTCCTTGTGTGTCTACACCCACTCGAGGCACACCCATTTACACTCACTCCGCTCTTGTCTGCGCTTAACCCCTTGGTCATGTCTCCCCTCAAAGCCTGCGACTGTCAAATCATCTCGTCATGGATATGAGCAATTGCCGGGGATTCCCTGGGCCCATTCGTTACTCGCCTCTTTCCTCGCCAGCGCCAGCATAGAAAATTGGCATGATATGTGATTTGATTGACGTGGCTCCTTCTCAGACATTTTCGGCTGCCTTTGTTTGGCTCTGTCATTTTATTCCTATCAGCCCGGCTCTCGTAATCAGCAATTTTTGCCTACCAACTGCAGAATTTGACGTTTAATTTGCGAGTTGGGTTTCGTCAGCAGAGCAGAGCACAGCACAGTATAACATATATGTCGGTAAAGGGCCGTCAATCAAAGGGTATTGCATTCAATTTGCAGCTTATACAGACATGGACGCAGACTCGTTTATTTTGGCCACATTTAATGCAGTTACGGCCAGCGTTGCCAGGGGGAAATCAACATTTCGCCCACAATTTTGGGTCGCAGCAACAGCAACAGCAGCAGCGGCAGCAACAAGCTTCGTTAACCGACAACGGCCACTTTGCAGGTCCGGTTCCCAGTTCCCAGTTCCTAGCCCTATTCCTACTCCATGGCCAGATCCTATTCCACCGACCAGCTCTTCCTGTTACAGTCACAATTCAAATTCCGACTGGCCGGGACTCGAAACAAACTCACAACGGGCTGCATGAAAAATATGCTTCATGCTACGTGGCCCAGCAAAAACATGAACAATAAAAATGGAGACAATAAAATAGGACTACGAAGGGGCAACTTGATGGCACTAGCAACAGAAATAGCAACAGCGACAGGACAGCAACAGAAACACAAACATCGGCAGCGATAACAGTGGCTGGCTACAAGAAAAAAAATGGCTGCTGTCGCATTTCCGGTGCCAGTCAAAATGGCGGATGCCGTGACGCCGCTACCGACGCCGCTTTATGAATAACCCAGACACAAAATACGAACTACAAAGCGTCCCAAAGGCTCATATTTTCGAGGCTTGTTATGGTTAGACAGTCGAGGGCAAGGAGAGTGCGGAGGTAGTTGGAAAAAGCAGCAGCCAATTGAGAAATTAGTTCAGCAGAAAAAATAATAATTATATTAAAAGCCATTTTATCAAAGCACTCGAACCTTGAAAAATATTATTTTATTCAATAAAAAAAAATACAATTATACAGAAACTATAGAGAAAAAGTTTAACTAATGTAAAATCAATACTTGGTTTCATATTAATTTGTTCTGCAAATGTAATTGAACCTTGACTGGTGTTTTTATTTGAGGCTTTCGGCTTTTTAATTAGTGAACGATTTCTGAACACATTAGTTTGAGCGTTATCATAGATTTAAAATTTTAATAAACAGCAATAAATACAAAATCAATCCATTAAAGTTCACAGATCTTTTTATTGCAATTAAAAGTTGTTGTTTATGGGTCAACGTTTAAATTGAATATTATATGCATAATGCATGAAAAGTATTTAAAATAATTTTCATTTAAATTCATAAATATGAATATTTTCCATTTGGGACTGCATTTACACTCCTGGTGGTAGTTTTTATTTTACAATTATCTATTTCTTCCAGTGCCTTTGAATCACATAAAATCATATTTAAATTGTGATTGCCAATCACAAAGAGTCCATATCGCACTAACCTCCACCCTGAAATTTTCATTGGTTATTAATGAAATTTCTGTTCCCGCTCTTTTTGCAGTTATCGACCGGCGGCGGTTCCGGCAGCGGAGTCAACGCCGCTGGCAGAGCGCCTGCAGCGGTTTCGATACCGCCAGCAATTGCAGCAACAGCAACAGCAGCAGCAACAAGGGCACATCACTGATAGCGACGCTTACAATAGCCCTTACGCCGGTCAGCTATCAGCTGAACAAATAGGCGTTGCAAATTCGTGGAGACAGCCAGTTAGTGGGTTTGCTGCAGTCGAGGCTGGGGAACCGGCGGAGCAGGAGTTCGTCGGCCCAGAGCAAGAACCAAAGAGCGATCTAGAGCCAGATCGCGTGCTATATCCCGACTCGGAGCCGGAGGACGCAGAGGCAGCGCCGAAACGGCGTATTGTCATCAGGCGGCGCATTGTGCGCAGCAGCAACACCTCCAAATCCGGTGGAAATACAACCTCGGAGGCTGTCGGTAGTGCCCCTGCCACCGAGGCTGCCCGGAGCACCACTGACAAGTCGGGTGCAGGTGGCAGCGGCAAAAATCTTGGCTGGCTGACAAGGCTGCGCAGCTTTGGAGCCAGCAACAGGAAGAACTCCTTGGAGACTGCCGCAGCAGCAGCAGCAGCAACACTCAGTAGCAGCAATCACTCCGCAGTAGGCAGCAGCAGCAGCAGCTGCAGCAGTAATCGAATCATGGCTGTCCTGCGTACCATGAAGCTGAAGGAGCGCCTTGTCATCAGCCTGGGCGCTACCTTGGTCCTGCTCACCCTGCTGCTCATTGTGGACGTGCAAATGGACTTTGGGGTGGCCAATCGCCACCTGCTACAGCAGCAGCACCAAAAGATCCGGCTGGGCAACGACTACGATGCCACGGGCGCTGGCGGCGGAGGAGGAATGCTGCATGAGTTCAAGCGCAAATTCCTGCAGAAGAGGTAAGTCCGCATTCCAAAGTGAAATCTGACCCACATATATTGCCAAAATCCTGCCATTAATCAAGGATGTTAGATTTCTAATGGGGGTTTGAATTTAGACTATGACAGAGGGTTAAGAGGAAGTTACAGTTTCGCATAAGCAGTTATAGTAAACGATATCCAGTTAAGGCCGAATGTGAGGTCAACATCGTAGAGATTCCTTTAAAGGGAAATCAGCAGCAAGAAGGATTAGTATTTTAGCTTAAGCCTATACTATGCGCCAGCATTTCCATTAATAATAAAAGGAACTCTCAGAAAAGTTTTGGAAAATCAAAAGAATCGTTAACACTGTTTAGCTATTTTATTTAGTACTCCCAACTCTGACCAACAAGGCAACCTTTGGCCACTCCAGCGGATTAAAAATTATGCACAAATCGCAAACGGGGTCGGGCCATTGACTCGGGCAAGCAAGTACCCCCGGACATCAACACAGCCCCATTCAGATTTACCATCCACGATACCCATGGGCGCAGTCCCCTCTGGCGACTGAACACGGCAGTGTACATAATTCAATTTAGCAGAAATGCAACAAAAGTTGCAATAAAACTTGGTTGGCCCGGCATTAAAACGTAATTTGCTACAAAACATAAACTCAGGCCAGGGCGAACTTCTTGGAAACTACAACAAGAAGCCAGCAGAAGGAGCAGAAGCCGAAGCAGGAGCAGGAGCAGGAACAGGAACAGGAACAGGAGCCGGGTTAATGCCGGGTGCCATAGAATATGTACAGAGCAAGTCGCTTTACCTTTGTACACTTCATTTTTTTGCGTTGCGTGTGGTAAGTGGGTGAAATCGGGCGAAATCGGGTGGTTTGGGGTGTCGTCCGCCATTTCGCTGCGGCTGGCGGAAGCCGAGTAATAAAACATCAAAATGACGCAGCAAGGCGCAAGGGAAACTGTTAAGACCATCCTTCCAGGTGGGCAAGACCTACTCCCAGGTGCAGTAAACGAGCCTGGACCTATGCCATCCCGCCAAGTGCCTCCCGCTTCCCCGTCGTTTCGGTTCGGTTCCTTTCCATTCCGGGAACATAAAACGCCAATGTTTAGCCAGTAAATATTTAATTAATTCATAAGCCGCCTGCCACCGCCCGTAAAATGAATGCCTTCGGAAAATGCTTGCCCGCATTTGCTGCGTCTGAGGGATGCCATCCCTCCAAGGCTCCCTCCGAGGCTCCTCCGCTCCAGCGCCCAGCTATCTACTTATGCGCCCTGGCAAATGCAAAATTATGATGCCTCCATGCACTGAGTCGTGCAACGCGGCTGTGAAGCGTAATAAATTCTATTTAAGCATCAAATGTTTGCCCGCCTCCTCCGTCTTCTGAGTAGAAGGAGGAAGCCACCCATTACAGTTTCCCCGATTTCCCGGCTTGTCTCCTCCTGCTGCGCCTGCTTGCCTTATAATTTTTTAATTATTTCATTAAAAACTGAAAACTGTGGCAGCGTACTTGGCAATGCTGTAAATGCTGTGTTCGTCGTTACAAGAAGCTCAAGAAAAATTCATTTTCAGTGATGATTCGCATTTTTGGGCTGTTATCAATCTTGATTTTTTTTTTGGGTTTCCTTGGCAGAGAGATTCTCTCAACCCTTTTAAATTAAATTATAAGCACAGGGATTTCGAAAGATACCCTTGTAATATTGTTAAAAAACTGGCAGTCTTTAAAATTTCAATTTATTTGAAATGACTAATTCTTGAAGTAGATAACTAAATATTATACAAAGGTATAATATTGTTCAATTTAACTATTTACTTTATTTATTCAAGAGTTAGGGATGTGGTCATAGGAAACACTCCCAGAGAAATACCATTAGAGCCCCCACTAGTACATCCATTAACGTTATGTCAGGACTAACTCTGCCCCAGTGTCATCGCTTACGACTTGCATAAACTTCGAACTATGATCCTGTGGCCGCTTTGTTGTCGTTATCCGTGTTGCAGGTGCCGTCTATTGCCATTACAGTTGCAGTTGACTGGTTAATTAACCGCAGCACATGGGCAGCTTATGTGGGCAGCGTTACGCGCACCACGTGACACTTTAATGAGCAAAGTTTCGCGGGAGTGTAATTAAGTGCACGCCACATCGATCACCGGTAACGAGAACAACACTATGCTTTCACTGAGGCTACGCACATTACATATTTAGGGCCACTGTCTGTGGCAGAATCAATTTTGAACGAGCCCCATAAATAAGCAGACAAAGCGAGGACCCTTCCTGCCAGGATGCTCCGTGCTCCGTTTTCTTTCCTCTTAGCTCAAAGAGAGATTTAAATACTTATTAGCCCATAAAGTGGCATTATGCGGCTGCCAATAAAACGCGTGAAATCTGCGTTAGAGCGCAAAATTCTTAATAAGCCCCGCGGGCGAGGTGAAAGCGGCTTTGCCGCCATATATTGTCTCATCCCATCCCCTTGGGGAATGTTGACAGCTTCTCAGGCATTCAGCCATCCAACCATTCACCTATCTTGCCATTTTACCATTCTTGTCTCTTGGCCTATCTGCTGTCTTGGCTCAGACGTCGGCTGGCAACTGTTAATTGAAAAAGTTTTTGCATTCTCCGGCACATGTGCACACCTGTCTGACTGACGGATAAGGCAAGGTGGAGTAGGGTAGCAGTGGAGTCCGGGGGGCAGCTGGTCTGTATTCCGTAGAGATTTCAGAACTTTTGCAACAATTAAAAAATGTATAAAAACGACAATTTACCGAGAAACTCAAATTTCGAGATTTGGGTCTAATGATGTGCAGCTTGCACCCGACTGAAGAGATGTCATTTGGCTTAATGGTCACACAACTGCCACATAATTCCGGCCTTTCTCCGGCTACGAGGATCTCAGGACCAGGACCTCTGCATGCTAACGAGCCGGGGCCAGGCTCGGTTATATCTCAAGCATTTCGCCAAGCGCTGCCAAGAGTCAAGGCTAGCAAAATGGATGCAACAAATTCTGAAACTTTAATTCATTTTTCAAGCACTCTTTTTGTCTGAAGCAGGCGCTGTCTAAACGGCAGCTGATTACCAGCACACGAACCGTGGTTTCTCTGTGCCAAAAAAGAGCATAAAATATATTCCATAAACTTAAGTACTTCAATTTATAGAAAAATCGAAATTATGATTTTATTTGAAGAAGGAAAAAAAACTAAAAAACTAAAAACTTCTAAAGAAAACAATGAACTTTGATTTTATTTTTTTTAGCATCCATATTGAAAGCTAGACTTGCGTTATTTTAAAAGTTTAAATTTATTTATTTATTTTTATGGCAACTGCAATTAGCAGCGAGAGCCCACCCATTGTCAAGTGCTCCCGACCCGGCGACCCTCGGGTGCCCGCTAATTATGGCGTTTCTTTAGCAAACTCACTTTCATGCAGCTCCTTTTAACACGGTTACTTTTCCTTTTATTGCAGCAACTCATCCGGCTCGAAGGAGGCCTCCACGCAGGCGGCAAGTCAGAGCGGCGGGGCAACCAGTGGCCAGGAGGCGGCAGCAGGAGCCTCCGGGGGAGCGGCCGGACCCGGAACGGGGGCCGGCATCCCCACCCGGAAGCCCACCCCGCACGATCGTTATGCGGATCTGCAGAAGCACCTGCTCAGCGACGAGTACTCGCATGTGATTGTGGACAACGCGCCGGATGTGGGACGGGACAATCCCACGATGGCCGAGATGCTACATCGCAAGGCCAGGTGAGTGTGGTGCATAAAAACCAGGAGCCAGCAGCCAAGAGCGACAAAAAAAATTCAATTTCCCTTGGGCGGAAGGACATAATGCTTACAGTTTTTACCTGGGACCCGGAGCCACTTTGCCCGGGTACGTGGTAATTGATAGTAGAACGGGGGCTTTACTGGCAACTGGAAGTGGAAAGGAAACCGGTTGGGGGAGGGAGGAGGAGAGGCAGTTACAGCACTTTTCGGGCTTCAACGGAATTGAAATGATTTTTATTGAAATTTACGCTCCATTTACGTGACACATTTACGTTTTAGACATTTAACCGCCCATCCCGGAACTCCTCCATCCCAGACCCAGACCCACTCCATTTCCCCAAGCTTTTTGTGCCCAGATCTTTATGTGCATGTCTCTATCTGTCGCTGGTAAGTGTTGCCTGATTGTTGTTGCCGCCGGCAACTGGTTTTCTCGGATGAGGACCCTTCCCCTGCCGATAACACTGATGAGAGTTTGCCTTGTCTCAACGCGGCGTATGCGTAATTTCGTGCGAGCACAATCAAATAAAAGTGCAATAAAGAAATCAATGTGGATTTGCAGCACCCACCCACCGCTCCCTATGCTTATCTCCGTTACCGTTTGGCGGAATCTCCCCCTTGTCGGTTTCTCGTTTCTCAGTTCTGGGTTCTCTTCCCCGCACACTTGAGGCAGCAATGAAATTTATTTCGTCGAGTTTTCATTTGATTTTCTTGCTCGGTAATCAGCTTAGTTTTCTCCTTCGGCATCTTGCCTCCCATCCAACCCCACCATGTCCCATTCCGTCTTTTCCTTTTCTGTCCCCTTCCATCCTTTTGGCACACTCCTCTCTAGGAGCGTTTTTCGTTTGCTTTTACAATGAACAGACACTCGGGAAGCTTCTGTTCACTCGAAATCGTTTTGGCAGTTTTTATCAAAATTGAATACGTAGCGTATGAGTAATTTCATTTGCTTCACTAGTTGGCGAACATTGCCCCAGCTGAAGTTGCACAAAAATTGGTTCAGCGCTGCAGAGAAGAGCGGAAAACCGGGAGAGGCGGGGAAAATCGAAAATGGGGGAAAATGCAAAGTCGCAAAAACTTGTCAAACTCAAGTTGTTGTTTCGGCTGAGGTGGGTTGCTGTCGGGCTGTAAGGGACCCCGCCTGTAGGTCTGTTGTCTGAGCTGGCTAAGTGTGGGCGTCGGCATTAGCATAAAATGCTTGATTTTCTAATTTATAGCACATCACCGAAAACCAAGCCGGAAAGTTTGCTACTTTTTTGTGTGTCGCACGTAGCAAAATGCAAATTTCATTAACAAGCGAAATTGCTGCCAGTAAATGTGCATGGTAAAAAAGGTGGCAGAGGGATTACGGCGGAAAATGCATCAAGAAGTCGGGATGCTCTTGCTGGTGGAGTGGCAACACCTGCAAAATTTTCCAGGTTTATATTTTAAGGAAGTGAGTTTTCCACTTTGCAGTTTATGAGTTGTTTTATTATAAAACAGATCATAAAGCTTTAAGGAAAATGAATTGAAATTGATATTTATATTCACTAATAATAATATTTTTTCTATCAAAAATTCTATTTAGGAACTGAAATATATTTAAATGATCTTAAATAACAGTATTTCGTCAGATTAAACTGCAGATATAATTCGCATTATCCCCTTGTAATGGTTCTACCTAAAACGTATATCAAGATCCGTGTTGACTGAAATAGGATCACGTCACAGGCCAGATGCTGAGGCTCCTGTCTCCTGTCGCCTGTCGTCGGCTATATCTCATTAAAATTCTGTCCCTACATGCTCGACGATGTCTTTTATCTAACAGCCCACCATCACTCCACCTTCACCTGCGGTTTGCTCAGCACTTTTTGGCCCAAACCCCCCCCCCCCCCAGTATGCAACGCAGCTCGGGTAACTTGGCAGCCCAAAGAATCCGAGGAACTGAGAGTGGAAGGATGGGTAAAAGAAAAAATGTGACAAAATGCAAATGCGCCTAAAATTACCAGATGAGATATTGCCAGCGGCAGTGCTGAGGAGTCAGGTGCACCGGGCGACGACTACAAAAGCCTGTCCGACATTAGTCCGGCTATATAATTACGGCAAAGTTGCCGTACTACCACCACAACGCTGATTCAGCCAAAAATGCCGGGGTCGCGACACTGTCCTCCGACGGCTTGCGTTTAATTAGTATGACAAATTTTTAATTAGCCTGCAATTGCGACCGCGCTCAGCGGCGACAGAAATCTTATTTCGAGCGAATTACACCCAGCTTAAAAGGAGAAACACAAGAAGTTTTAGCAGCTGTCGGTCAGAATGAGAATGCCAACGAATCCGGAAAAAGAAGATGCACTCAAAGAACTTTTAATACGCCAACATTGGGCGAAGTTTTTCAGAGTTACTTTGGGGTTATTCCAAGATTTATTTAATTATTAGAAAGGTTTTATTATACTTAGCTGAATGCTCACAAATATAAATGGGCAAGTAAATTGCAATACTTTTCCATTTAATTATCAATCACTTCCTAAATATAAACATATCGGAAATTCATAAGACTTTAAATCTTATTTCCACTAGAAATTTTTCAAGTGCTGTACAGGATCCGGGAAATGGGAATGGGAATCGGAGAGTGCGCTTAGTAATAAAAGACTATGCTCAATGTCGACGAGTGTGTAAAACTCCGAGAGCTTGCTGACATCCCGGCGAAGTTTCCACTTCCCATCGGATTTTGCCGGGCTTGGTTTTCTCGGATCCCAGCTGCAGTTGGTTTGCTGTCATTGGTTTTAATGTTCGCGCTCTTGCCGCTGAAGTTTCAGGACCCGGCTACAATATAAGTTTAATTTCACTTTTCTCCGCCCCTTCCTTTGGGTTTATTCCGCGAACTCGGCTCAAAAGTGTCCGTGCTGCAGTCCGGGCACGGGCTCGGGTCCGGGTCCGTCCATCTGGATGGCTCCTCGTTGGTCTTGGCGGCCGCAAATTTTCACACGCACAAAGTTTTTCCTCGTCTCCATCTAAGCAGCACTTTTGCGGCTCCGTGGCTGCGGCGGCCGGGTCGCAGCTGCCCGGGGAAAATGGGAAAGAAGGGAAACTTTACTGACATTTTCTTATGGCGAAATAATTGCGGGCTGCCGGGATGATGGGAATGGTGGGCGGGCAGCCAAGCAGGCAGGCAGGCAGGCAGGCTTAAGCAAAGGCCAGGACATGCCGGCTGACAGCTGTTATTATAGTACCCACTTGGGCTGGCGGTATAACAGCGGCAGGATAATACCAGTACCAGTAGCAGTACCAGAGCCCACGCCAGGACCAGCTCCAGCTCAGGCAACAATAGCAGCGGGAACAACAAGTGAGAGCCAGCCAGTCGGCCGAGTCATAATCCCGAGGCACAAAATTTGCCTCGGACTCAGAATGTCTGCAGGTTGAGCTACGCCAATCCTGTGGCAATTGAAATTTAATATTTCATTAATTAGTAATTCTTATCGAAGCGTAAAAGTTGGTTATCCCTTTCCATGAACGTAAGGATTGATGTATCATGTCTAACTGTAGCTCAAGAGTAAGTCTTTAAATGAAAATACGCAATGAAAATGAGAGGTTTTAAGTCAGAAAATATTTTAATCATTTTTGTAATTCCTTTATCATGTTTCTAGAAAATGAAATTGATAATTATAATCATACAAAATGTAAATATTATTCTGGAAAAAGTACTTAATAATTCAAATTTCAAATTAATGCAACTTTTCACTTTTAGTTTTATTTAAATAACAAACAACTGTGACCATTTTACTATTAACTAATTAGCTCTTAAAATATATTTTAATATTTTTTTGAAAAGACTTTAACACCTACTCTTTCGCTATCTATACCGCATTCATTAAGTACAAGTTCGCGGATGAAGATTACAGTAAACAAAAGCCCTGCTTACAGTATCCTTTTGCATCTTTTCATGTTTACATTAAGTGCGATTCTGCTAAAGAATTTCAAGCTGTAAGCAAGGTTTATTCCTGGCCGCAGTTTTGCAGGCCCAAGGACGCAGGACTCGGCTCTACCCTGCCCTGTCCTGTCCTGTCAAATCGTCAAACCGAGCGCAATTAAGCTGATTAGTGAGCGTCATTCAGAGGAGCTTTTGCCTGCCGTCCCGTCGTCCGTCGCTGACATAAATAAATTTAATTTCCGCTAAACATAACTCAAAGTAAACTTTTGACGCAAGTAACCGCCAGGAACGTGCTGGAAGGGATTGGGGGCGGGCGCTGTGCTCTGCTACCAATTATATGAAAATCTCTTTTTCAATTATTTTTTTTATCGTTTCTGTTTTTGCTGCGCGGTACGGTGTTGTCAACGTCGTTGAGTTGTCAACGCTTTGCATAACAAAGTTTTGCGCGGGCTTAGGCCACGGCTACGTAGGGCTGGATTTAGGGGTTGTAGTGGGTGTGGGGCGGGCTTTAAGGGGGTGCAGGAGGTGCAGGGAGCTCCATCCCGCGCTCGGGCGGTGGTTGGCTGTCACTGCGGTTGTCAGCGTTTGTTAGCCACCATATGTGCGAGTGTGTGTGTGTCCTGGGCCACGTGTCACGTGCGCTTTTGGCGTGCCACGTCACAGCCCCGCCGCCCCCATTTTCCCTATTTCCCTATTTATACCCCCTACAAATGGCACACCTTCCCCCCGTTTTCCACAACGCCTTCACTTTCTCTTGTAATGCGATTTCTGGCTTTGTTGACTGGCGGCCGCTGCAACTGATTTACGTGACTCAATTACTAAAGGGATTTGAATTCCGTTCGGCTGGTGGCCTTTTTTCTGTCTCCTTGTGTTTCCCTGATAACCCAAAAAGTGCAACAGCTGGCCAAAGCGATTGGCCGGGCATTTACAAGCCACGGACACAGGGCGACTCAATTAGGTTGTCACAGAAGGTTGCACAATCCCAGCATCAGATGTTGTTTGGCTAAAAGCAGATAATTTTCAAGGCAGTATTTATTTTAAATCCTCGTAATCTTAGAGATCTGCTTTTATATATTTTTGTTGATATATGTATGTAGCTTCGTTTATGAATCTAACAAATGTGAACAAAGGTGATGACTTGTTTGCCACCCTGTACAGCCCTTGGGATTGATTCTTCCTGCCTGGGGGCCCACTGTGCACAAGCCGGCGCTAACCGCAGACACACACAATATATAGCCACTGTGGACAGCGGCCAGTGCTTAGTCAATGTCCGGATCGGGCTTCATCAATTACGCAGCTCCTGCTCCCGATTCAGCTGCTGCTGCCGCTGCTGCTGCTGCGGATTCTGTTGCCACACCGCAGTTGACAAATGAAACATGAGCACAAATTTGACTTTGCCTTACGTAACTCCTTTGTTTCCTTAGCCTTTTCAAGGGAATATTTAAGGAATCAAAACGTGAATGGATACAGAAGGTTTATGGAAGTAAATCTGGGTCAGGATATTTGTTTTTCTGAAGTTTTAATGTGATCTAACTTTCCTAGAAATGTAAAGAATAAGAATGTATTGCTAAGTATGTTATTCCATAATTTTAAAAATGGGTTTCAGTGGGTTTTTCTTTTTTAAGAAAACCTAGAAAAATATATTTTAAAAGTTATGTTTAGGTTCCATAAGGTGCCTAATTCCATTTCAAACCTGCTGACTTGGCCCTGGCTTGGAAGGCGCTTTTCTCCTGGAACTACCAAGTAGCACGTGAATCTGACTTGAACCCTCGTCAAGTGTTTTGGCCCTTCTTCGGCCTGCGGTCGCCATCACGGCTCATGACAATTGTCGCCTGGTTGTGAGCACTCTTATGCCGGCACTTTAAATTTAGCTGTCAGGCGGGCAGGAGCACGAACGGACGGAAGGAGGATGGGGCTGAGGAAGGAAAGGGTAGGTCTGGGCTCGGGCAGGAAGTTGTCACCGTTTCCATAAAACGCTGAAATATTGAAAGTCATTCGGGGCACAAGAAGGCTGGCTGCCAGACATTTGTTTCCTTCCTGCGCACAAAGGCCAAAGGCAGCCGAAGGGGTTGTGGCACGAGGGCAATCCGGAGGAGCTAGGCAGCATAAAAAGCGTTAAGCGTTGAAGTATAACAGACGTCAGCGGGCAAATTATGACTGAGCAGGAACAGGAGGTGGAGGCGGAGCATGAGTAGGAGTAGGAGTGGAAGGCGTCTGTCCTCGAAGGACTATGAGTTATGTAGATGCCATTGAGAGCTGCCAAGGGGGAGAAACGGATATGACTTCATTATCGTGATAAACTCGGTGCACAATGGAGCAGACATTGCTGCTCATTCCTCATTTTTGACTGACCAACGGCGGCGTCGTATCTAGGATTCCAGTGTAGAGTTTTGCATTTCAATTTGTCACGACTGCTGGCGGGATAAACTGCTGTTGCTGTTGCTGTTGCTGTTGCCGCATTGCATCGGTCCAAGTAAACGGCTAACGGGAAAGCTAATGCCAAAGGAGAGCACTTTGCAGCTTAAATTCTGGCAGGGCTCTCAGTGCTTAACCAGCACAAATTGGACTAAATCCGGAATCCGAAAGCGTAACTGCAAGAGCTTAAGACAAAAGCATTTGCCATGTGAGCGGCACATGTCAAAGGGAGACCAAAGCATAATCGGAGAGGAAAAGATATTTTCCGACAATTGCCAGTCTGGCAGCAACAGGGAAAATCGACCACCGAAGATTACAGCTGATGTGTGCAAGAGCAGCTCGAGCAGCTTGAGCAGCTTCGGGCGGCGGGCGGGTGTCTTGGCATTTGCAAACCAAATTGTCATGACAGCGGTGGAAAAAGCCGAGCAGGGAAAAAGGGGCATTGCTTTGACAAATCAATGTGAGAAATCTTGATATGCAGCCCCCAAGGCATGGCATACTTATGAGGGAGCCCGAAAGACCCTTGAGGCACTAGTACACTTGGAGAATAAAACAAAGTATTTATGTGACAATCAGTATAATTTTTTTAATGCATTTTTCCTGCTTTAAAAATATATTATAAATAAAAGTAAAAACTAAAAATGAGAAACACAGAAATACAGAAATTACTTAGAAAGTTAAAATGTGCTAAGGATTAGATAAACCAAAATCCTCGTAAGGTTCAAGGTGCCTAAAGGATGTGGGCGTACTTGAGAATACAGAATACGAAAACTCTTTCTCTTGGAGCTACAATTCAAAATATTGAGGAACATATATCCTATCTTTTAGCTTTATTCCGCCTTTAAATTTCCATTTTAGTTTGAAAAGTTATTGAAATTTAATGGTGACTTTTATTCCAAGTGCAGTTTCTCGGAGACTGAATGCCCTTATGGCTTCCTTTTTTTTAGACTGCAAACGACAGCTGGCTCATGGCTGTGATGCTCGATTTTTACTTACATTTCTATCATTTTGTTGCCCTTTTTGCCTCTGCGACTGCTACTCTATATCTGTATCCGAACTTCCATCTCTTTGCAGTGCAAATGCCAGCAATTTGGAGCGCTTCCAATTGCGCATCACGAAGAAGGAGCTGTACGGCGAGCAGGACACTCTGGTGGATGCGGTGCTACGTGACATGATCAAGCTGCCAATACAGCATGTCGGTAAGACAGTCTGCTTCCGCTGCAATTGTGGGATTGTAAAGTCATAAATACCGGCCAAGTTTGTTGTACGGCACGGGATGGCAGTCCAAGGCCTCAGGCCCTGGACTCCTGCGGGCTCAGCTGCACATTTAACTCAATTATGTAGAGCTCGGCGGCTGGTATTATTGAGGTGCCGCTTCGAAACTATTTCCATTGCAAAGTTTTTCCAGCGCATTCATTAAACTCATAATTTATTAATAATAAACTTTTAACAGCGAGCAGCTCCGAGCAACAAAAAGAAAACTCATTTGCAGTTAGGGGATGGAAGAGAGAGAGGGGGATGGGGTGCAACAATGACACTGTGCCAGCATAATTGCTGCAACTTTGGCTTTGTAGGGCTGGCATTTATCACGTATACGCCGCGTACACAAGCAACTTCTCGCAACACAGAGGCAGGCATGCATGCTTTGGATTTTAGACCAACTTTCAAGACATAATTCATAAGTAATACTGGGTTAGCAAGCCCTCCCTTACTCCCCTTCGTGCCTGCCGGTTTCATTTGTTTGTTTTCAAATAAATTTTAATGAAATGCGGTCTGTGTGCGGCAGAATATTTGGTTTTATTCTCGTTTACGGTCAGTCTGTCTGTTTGTGTAATGATCAAACTATGCACTTCACTTCACACACCGAATCGCAAACCCGGCCAAGATGGTTTTTGTTTTCGGGCTCCTTTGTGCGGTTGCGTATGCGCCATATTTGTGTGAAAATGTTGTTTCTTTTTGCGCTGAGCCCGCCCTTTGAGTGCGTTTTAATTGGTATTTAGTCGAGTGTAATTTGTTTATGCAATCCAGGCCAGCCCGCCGGTGATCGCTGGAGTGCGAATTCCATGAATTCGGCTTTTGCTTCAATTAATTTCGAGTGCCTGATTAATTTACATTCATTTTCCCCATGTCTTTCGCAGTGCAAAAGGAGGGCGGCACCCAGCTGAAATTGATCATCGAGTATCCCAACGATATCAAGGCCTTAATGAAGCCGATGCGGTGAGTTGAGTTTTTCCCCGACGAGAAAGCCCAAGGAAGATTTCGCAGTCTGTCGCCGCTTAATGCATTTGTCCTGGCCACGTCCGCATCCGATTTTCCGTAATGAATGCAACTTTTGCCCACTTGTCGACAACACTTTTCGCGTAGCTGAGTAAATAAAATTCTGCTTTTTATTCGCTGACTTTCCTGCGGCCTGTCGATGGAAATTCCACGTCCATTGCTGCCGTTTTGTGGTGGCACTTCAAGCTGCTGGCGAATTTAAAACATTCATGCACTTTTTAATGAGATTTAAACGCGTTGGCTTGGTCAATGTGCTGGTTTTCCCACCATCCCACGAGGAGAAGGAGCGGCGGCGGCAGGAGGTGGAGCAGCTGGTGCAAAGTGCAAAGTGTCCTTATAATGCCATTCATTTGCAATTTAAATGAAAGCGTTTTTATTTTCAAATATATGTATTTTTTTAAATTGCACTCCCTTTCGTGCTGCCGTGTAAGTAATTAAGCCGGCACGTAGCAATGCAGGTGCCCTCCGTCTCCATCTCCGACTCCGTCTCCGTCTCCGTCCCCAGCTCCGTGGCAAAGTCCAAAGTGGCCCACGCAAATGCATTAAGCTGGTGACAGAAGCCCGCAGTTTCTATTCATTTTACTCATTTTCCTCATTTCATTATGTTGCATTTGCAATCGCCTTTCCGCAGGTTTCCGAGGGACCAGCAAACGCTGCCCAACCATTTCTACTTCACGGACTACGAGCGCCACAACGCCGAGATTGCCGCCTTCCACCTGGACAGGTGAGTGTCGTGTTGTCTCGTCCCTATCGACGTTTCAGCTGCTGAAATTCAACCGGAGGCATTCGAGTGCACAAGAATTCGGATTCCAGGCGGGAATCGTTCGATTGAATTAAATCTGCACGCGGTGTCGTGTAAATGTCCGACATACTTTTATTTATTTTTAATTTAATTTTCAATTATACGTAAATATTTATGGTGAGCGTTTCATGGATTGCCGGCACCGCAACAACAAAAACAGACAGAGAAGGAGGAGGGGGAGGGGGAAAATATATGCCTGGCAAAATCAATTTGAAATATTCAATTAGGCAAACACGGACACTGGTATTCAGTGCAGTTCGCTGAATAATCTGAGTGTCTGGTTTGAGGAATTACCTGAATTTAATTTAAAAATATATTCTGAATATTTCCCACCGATATCAGACATTCTATTGACCGATTTCGCGGTTACATTGCCATTGAAGACGGGCTTTAAAAAAATATATAAATTTTCCTGCCACATTTCACGTTTATGGCCGTCGCCCCTTTGAAAGTTATATGTTTTTTTTAGTGCTTGACAAAGCAATCAAATTAACCAATTTGTCCGCCATGTAAGCCGGTCCCAGGGCCAACATTCGGCATTCAAATTTATAACACTTTTGACCAATTTGGATGCCTGACCCTCTGCGATTAGAATCCCAATAATCCTCTCGCACACACACACATACTGCCGGGAGCGCCCGGACACATGCTGAGGTCAGACCGCAGTCAATTTATGTTCATTATTTATGATGGCAGGACGAATAAAATATAAAAAATTTACATACACTTAGCCTTGCATGGAGGCCAAGGCCAAATGGCGCCATTAAATGATATTTAAGAATATTTTTCAAGCCTTCGTCCCTCCCGAAAGGGGCGAGAGCGCTCATGTAAATGATGTGGCCACATAACTCTCGCTCCACAGGCAGATATCTGTGCCCTTCTCATGGCTAATTAACCCGGCCAAGTGGCCAGACATGTCCTGCCGTAATTCAGACTGGAATATTGTCTGCATAGTTAGCAGCTGCTTGCGTTTGACAAAACTTTGACAGCCAGGTTAATTGCCAGTCTCCACCCGCCGAGGATTTTTGAGTTTAGATAAGGCGTCATAACTTGTGTAATTGTTGTGGCTGCCATACGCACGCACATGCTGCCATTACTCCCACTACTCCCCCCCTAAAACTTGGCCGGACAGTCCTCTCGCGTTGGGCAAACTTGGCCTGGTCTGGGCTGTCAGCCCTCTAATGGAGTTTTTGGCCAGCGAGTGATGGAGTGGCCACGGGGGCGGCGGTGGGTTGATATAAATTTATCGTATTTTCCCCACTGACCCCAGGCAGCCGCCGAACCCCCAGACAATGGACATTCTTCATGTTGCCAAATAATTTCGATAATATTTTCTGGTCAGTCTGGACACCACACCCACCCGACCATAAATCTCCTACTCCTGTGTGTGTGGGTTTACATTGAACCCTTTAAGATCCAGTGAGATTAACCGTGACTCAACGGAAAGATGACTGAAAACTCGGTTGGGGAAAATCGATGTGTCTACGGGAGGCGGTGTCGATTTTGATTGATGAAAATTTGGCAAAAAACTGGCTTGGGTTTCACTCAATTAGCTCAATTGTTATGCGGTTGGGTTTCCTTAAATAAACAAAGAATTATTTTCCTTATTGTACTTTTTCCCTACCGTTGCCCTGACAACAATCCACAAATATTTTCCTTATTCTTGATTACGCATTCCGCTTCACACGCCGTCTGTGCCGTCGCCTCCCTGAACCATTAAGGAAAAGTTTCCTTGGTGTATTTTTATTTGGGACACTGAGGGGAAAAGTATGGTAATACAAGTAGTAATTGAGGATTTAATTTTTAGGAATTAGATATATTAACTAAAACAAATTATTATTAAAATAAAGGGCTTCTTAGATTAGTAAATGTGGAATAAATCATACATTTTTATGGGCTACCTTTTCAGTGTAAAACATTTTTTTGTTACGCATTTTGTTAACCGCTCTTCTACACCCCTCTCCTGTTTCAGGATACTGGGATTCCGCCGTGCCATGCCCGTTGCTGGCCGAACGCTGAACATTACGACCGAAATTTATCAACTGGCCGAGGAGAATTTATTGAAGACGTTCTTTGTTTCGCCATCGCTGAATTTATGCTTCCATGGCAAGTGCTCGTACTATTGTGACACCTCGCATGCCATTTGCGGCAATCCGGACATGCTGGAGGGCTCCTTCGCCGCCTTTCTGCCCAGCTTTGAGTCCGGCAATCGCAAGGTACGTATCCCGGGTCGCAGGACCCTCCTCACCATCCTCATCCTCAGCACGCATGGGATTGGAATTGGGATGGAATGGGCTGAAATGGGACTCCATCTCGTGTCTGTGTGGACCAGCCTAAGTGGTTTTTGATTAATGCACGAGCGGCTTCAACACTGCCTCGGATTACAATTTATGCTCTGGCCGCTTCTTCGCTTTCATTACCAATTTCGGGCGCCTAACAAATCACTTTATTTAGTTAGTCCGTAAGCTCTCCCCATGTGTGGTAGTGTGTGTGTGTGGGGGGCAACAGGTGAGAGCGGTGAAAAGTGGTCACTGGGCAGCACGAGTTCCTAGAGCTGCCTACATATATAAGCTCTGTCCGAGCCCAAAAACAACTCACTTAAAGCCCCGGCAAGCGGGTAAGAGGGAATTTTTAAATAGCCCAGCTCGGAGGGAACTCACTTTTAATTTGCATAATTTTTTTGTTTTTATATGCCTTTTATCCTTTGTTTGTTTGTCGGGGCTCGTTTTACCGCTTACCTTGCCACCGCCACTCATCCCCCAGCCACTTCATTCGAATTTCATTCATTCGTTCGTTTGGTCGTTGAATTAAGAGCAGAAATATTGTATCAGTTCTTCAGCGTCTGGTAAAGCGTAAAATGGAATATAAAATGCAGGAGCCCGGGACTCGGTCGCTGGCGTTAATAAATTCTAGAGTCCACTCCATCAACATGAAAAAGTATAGGGTGAAAAAAGGGACAACGGCAACAGCTTTTAAATGCAAATTACCGAAAAATTAAAGCCCAGCCCCAGTCTCTGTCCCAGTCCCTGTCCCTGTGCCTGTTCAGACCAGCCAAGTCCAGTCCACTTCAGGACTCGGCTGTCTCGGTTTGCGAGGGCTATAAAAAGGGTTCATCTGCAGACCCTTCTCGCCGCCGCCTCCGCTACCCGCCCGAATCCCGGCCAGAATCAGTTTCCTCACAGATTTGCCGCAGCGCAGGCATTTTATTTTTAGTCTATTTTATACATAGATATATATTTTTTTAGTATCCTTGCCCCGAAGCCTCAAAGGAATAATTCTCTTTATTTCCCCCCTTTTTTTTGCGGCTCGCTCTCCAAACAGTTTACAAGTAGAAAATGGTTAAGTGTATACTTGAGATTTGGCGTAAGGCAAAACTGTAAATTATGCACAAGAGATCATTTTTCTTGCTCCTTTTCCCACCCCACCCCCAGTCCGTTTTCCTTTTCGTAGCACTTTCCGCTTTTCCCTAGCCCTTTTCTTTTTCCGGCCCAGCCAAGTTCTATTTTCCCTGGCTGTGCGAGCGAACTGTAAACAACGAGCAAATTTTTTGTAACTGAACAGAATTTTAATTAAGTTGCAAATTTGATTTGCACGCTTGTTAAATGCTTTGGGAATCTAACTGAATGGCAAAGATTGAAAGGATAGCCAGGAATAGAAGCTCCAGGAAGGGACACGGGAGTGCAAGCACCGAGATGAGCTAAAGGTGGGTCCATTGATGCATATGTTGATGGACAAATAATTGTGTGAATTAAGAGGGAGATTTATTGATATTTAAAAGAGAGAGGTTTTCATAACTTTTATTAAGAATTTATTGAAATTATATCACGTGAACGCATGTTTTATTCATTAAAAGCCATTTAATGCTTTAAAAACCATTTCACTGCATACTTTTAAGCCGAATAAAAATTAATTTTACTGGATTGTAAATGCTTTCTTAAAATTTTAATCTTAATCATTACATTCTGACATTATTTAACCAAATAATAAAATCTACTAAGAACCATGACGTCATAATAACAAAATCATTTTAACCCAAGCCACATATTTGATGTGCTGTCATTAGTATTGATTTAATTTGGCATTCAAAAGCGATAATTGCTTTGAGGGCCAAGTTAATAAATAAGCAGGTGGAATAATTTATGGCCTCTGTTGAGACTCGGAAGTCATATAATCTTAAAGCACTTTCATCGCTTGACAGTATCTCGGTCTCTGCGAATTTATCAAATGCATTTAACGCGAAGCTAACAAAAATTGCAAATTGCTTGCCTCACATTCTATCTTTTTCGCCTCTTTGCCATTTTTCCCGCTGGTCTTATAAAATTTAATTTTGCTTGATTTATGCATTTTTTGTTTTTCGTCTTTTTTTTTCGGCGACTAAGCTAAGGGGAAAAGGGCAGCTCAGAGGGGGTGGTGGTAGGGTCGCCATGCCAACGCCAACTTACCTGAGTTTTCTGCTTTATGTTTGCTTCCTTTATTTTTTTTGTAGTTTGTTGCTTTTCCCTCAGTTTGCATTTTTCCGCTCGTTTTGTGTGTGTGTGTGCTTTGCCTCGCCTTGCCTTGCCCTCTGCCTGCGCGAATAGCCCCTGCTTCCGGTCATTACACCCTCCGTTGGAGAGAGCCTCCCCTCGGAGCCTCCCGCTCAGCATAAAACGCCCAACGCGCCGAGCTTTTATTATGCATTTTTGTGTAACGCCTGACCCCACCCGAGCACCCCTTATTTTTAATTCTTTTATATATTTCATATATATTCTTTTTGTTGCTGCGCCCGCGCCCGCTGCTGTTCCTGTTTCTGTTACCGTTCTTGTTGTTGTCGCTATTGTTGACCCCCGAACCCGAACTGAAACCGCGAACCGCTAACCGCGAACCTCGAACCTCCAACCTCGACCCTCGAACCACCTTTGCGCCCCAAAAACTCAGGGACGGAAGGTAAGTTGCGGTGGCCGCAAGTGAAGCGGGCGAAAGTTGGGCGAAACTTTTATTGCCTGCCTTGGCCAGCGCGCCGGGCAAATAATTTAATTTAAGCAAAATTAATTTCGCCTGCAGTCGGAAGAATTCGCGAGAGAAGCAGCCATAAAGCAGAATTAATATTCTTATACATTTCACCCGAGTGCCGCCGAGTGGCAGCCGCTAAGACAGGCCTTGCCTGGCCTAGCCAGGCTTTCTCGGGGAATTCAGTTAGTCGCATTCCCGTATTCCGTTCCGTTTGCTGTTTGCCTCCAGAAATGGGAATTGATTTCCGCCAACCCTCTGCTCTTTCTTTTCTCCCAAACAGCTGTGGCGGCATCCCTGGCGACGCTCCTACCACAAAAGGAAGAAGGCCCAGTGGGAGACAGATGCCAATTATTGTGCCCTGGTATGTATTCCAAGTCCTTTGGCCCTACGCTTCCACCAGCTCCAGCTCTGGGTCCACCTCCAGCTCCCTTCACTGCGGTTTCTTTTATTTAATTTGCATTTAAACTCGATTGAAATGCAAATGTTTTTATTGTGGTCGCTGGGAGCGAAGGAGGATGGGCAGCTGTAACTGGAGCTGTGGCAGACTTAATTAAGACAGCGCTGGCCGAGAAACTGCAGCTTAATTTTGCATTTGATTTTCCTTCCTTGTCTCTTCCCTTCTCTCGTCTCCACTCATTGCCATATCCACTTAGGTCCGGGACATTCCGCCCTACGACGAGGGCAGGCGGCTTTACGACCTCATGGACATGGCCGTCTTTGATTTTCTCACTGGCAACATGGATCGTCATCATTACGAGACATTCAAGTGAGTATTGGTCGGGCTGAGCCGGATGTGTGCACCTGGGTGGCTCCATGTCCTTTGGTCCTTGGTATGGCAACTAATGCGATCGGTTTATTTCCGCACATTTGGCTTTGTTGGCTTCCTGCCGCCGCCAGCACGTTGCGCTGCCTTACGTTACGTATGCGCCCCGTGTGCGCCTAAGCGCCTGCATTTGCCAGGGATATGCCAGTACCTGCATGCCAAGCAGCCGCCGTTTCAGATTCGGGTCGAGACCCAGGACCAGATGCAGATGCAGCAGCTGGAAAGATATTTCCAGCCCGCCTGCGAAAGGTTGCGAAACATCTCAGCCGTCGTAAGCCTCAGCCGACACTGGCGCACTGCATAGCCCCACATCATCGATGCCGGGGTCCGGGCTTTGGATTTGGCTTTCGAGCCAACCTCCTCGTTCGCCAACTTGGCCCGGTTGGCTGGCTGCTAAATTGTTTGTTATGCAAAAGCGTTTGTTGGGCTTACGGCGATGTCATCGCCGGCACTTGGCTTACACCTGCATCTGCCCTGGCTCCTGATTCTGCCCTATCCTGCCTCGAATATTCTCCCACTCGGCCTGGCAATTATGCCTTCTTTTGGCGCCTGGGAAAAGAAGGCCCCGGCTGATTGCCGCATTCACTCTAATTTGGGACGGCTTTCGTTTGTTTACAGGGTCTACGGCAACGAGACGTTCCCCCTGCATTTGGACCATGGTCGTGGCTTCGGGCGTCCCTACCACGATGAGCTCTCCATCCTGGCGCCCGTACTGCAGTGCTGCCTCATACGCAAGTCGACGCTCGTTAAGCTGCTGGAGTGAGTATATGATCTATTACAAAACCAAAATATTTTAGAAATAAAAGAAACTGAAACCAACATTTTCAAAACCTAATCCTCGAACCCCTTTAAATCTTTTCACCGCCAGGTTTCACAACGGCCCCAAGACGCTTTCGCAGCTGTTGAGCGAGTCGTTGAGCCAGGATCCTATCAGTCCGGTGCTGTGGCAGCCTCACTTGGAGGCCCTCGACCGGCGGACCGGCATCATCCTGCAAAGCATACGGGATTGCATCAAGCGAAATCCACCGGGCGACGTCGATGCGTCCGAGGCGGACCTCTCCTCGTAGCAATGAGGAGCGGCGGCGCAAGTGGAACAACAAATCATCCTAGAGCATTAGCTTAAACCCCTAGCTGTTAGTCGCGTGTCCTGTGTGTTGAAGCAAAACAAAACAATACAATTAGCGTTAATGTTTGTGGCAATCGATCTTTGAAAAAGGTCAACGTCCTAAGTGAAACAATTCCCTGTCGCTCTGTCTGCACATACCAAAAACGAAAACAAAGGGAAGCCAGCAAATCAGCCAAGAGCCAAGAACGGAAACGAATTCACTCTAATGTTTATACTTTCACCTAGTTTTGCTGGGCAGAATGTCCCCTTCTGGCCTTGATTGGCAATGAAAATAGAGTACCTCCCACGCAATCGCACTCCCCAATCACACTTAGTACTATCCTATACAGTGGGTGCCAAACATAAACAAGGGCACATTGTGCAAACAACCCAGGCTAAGGAAATCTTAACATGTTGCCGGCGTGCGCCAGAAGGAAACTTGTTCAAAAGACTATAAAAAACACTAACAAGAAGAACTAAAACTGAAATGAAAACTACTGAAAAATTCAAACTATTTTCTAAATATTTATTTATAATTTTTTCATACATTTTACAACTTTTATGTGCGTACGTTTTTCCTCGTATGCAAAGTGCCCCTCCAGTCCAGTCCCCCCACAGACCCGAGCCCTTCTCAAGAAAAGTTGTTGCAAGTTTAGTTCGTAAGTCAACCTAACTTTATGATCGATATCAGGCGTAGCTTTATCCGATTCCGGGGGCGCACTGCGACGTGTCCGTCGGATCGTCTTATTAGTTAGTCCAATCAGTTCCAGCGAGAATCATGTACTTCACCACGTGGGAAACAAAACAAAAGAACTAAGAGAACTACTGTTAACAGTCTAATAATTACTATTATTGCGTACATAGTTAAGTTACATTTGTTTTTATTATCGTAACGTTTTTCAATTGTACCTAGGAATGGTTGCTAGAGAGCGAGCAGACACCTGCCGAATTTGTTAATTGGCCAAGAAGAGACAGGTAAAACGAGTAAGGAAACAACAACTAAATTGTGTTAGGATTAGTCAAATTTTAGTGAAAATTTCTGATGTAATTAATAAAAAAAAGTACCAAAGAAAATGTCAAGGTGTTTGAATTTAATTTAAATTTGGTTTGGACATTTGAAATGGAATTTATTGGGTAAGTAAGAATTATTTTGCAAAGGTGTTATAGATTTTTCCCTTAAGGTCTTAACTGTAAAAAAAATATGATCTTTCACCGAGTTAACTAAAAATAAACAAATACATAATTCTAATTAATACGTAACATTTTACAGAGTGCCTTACTAAACTGTTCTCAGCCAACATAAAGTGTATACAGTGCTTAAGAGAGCTCGGCATGAGTGCTTCTGGCTCTTCCAATGATAAATTCGATCGCTGCTCAATGGGGAACAGTTCAAATTTCGCACTGCTGGAGGCCCCTCTCTCGCCAGACATCGGAGCTAATGCCGGCGGCAGCAGCAGCTGTTGGGGTCAGTTTTCTGATAGCTCTGGTCCGAGCACGTTGTTCCGTAGTCGTTCTCTGCTTTATCTGTTAATTGCTAAAGTGAGTGTTGTTATTGATGGGCATTTATTTAAATTGCTTTTTTTTGGCAAATTGAATTAAGACTATAAAAAAGCCACTGAATATATGTATATGTTCAGTCAGAGATCAAGTGTTAATAATAGGACGATTATGCAACCGCAAAACATGCCGCATTCCAATGTCTCGAGTAGACACACTTCGCCCATTGAGGTTGTTTTGAATGGCATTGGATCCCCAACCGCCTATCGCCTTCCCCATATCAATTTTTTGTGTCTAATTGAAGGCAGTGCAACTGACGTGTCGATGTAAATGAGTGTACAAATCCATTGGGGAGCTGGCCATAAAGAAGTGGATGTGGCCCACACCTTATGCAAATAACCGAGCTAATCAACTTCCCTCGCAGAAATGGCCCCCACCGTCGCCGTTGTTGACCTGCGCTCGGACACCGTCAGCCAGCCCACGGCCCAGATGCGGGCCCGGATGGCCTCCGCCGAAGTTGGGGATGACGTGTATGGCGAGGATCCCACCGTGAACGAACTGGAGGCGCGGACAGCGGCCATTTTCGGCAAGGAGGCGGGCCTCTTTGTGCCCAGCGGCACCATGGGAAATCTACTGGCAAGTGAGTGGCAAGACAGGGCACAGGCGCAGGCACTGGGTCGTAAATAAACCCGGCTCCGGGCAGCTCATTTTCGGTCTCCGCCAGTTGATTTCCGTAGTGGGGAATCGCTTATGTTTATTAGTTTAAAGCGAGGCCAGTCTCAGATTACAAAGGGCAAGGTGAGCCAACAGAATGGCGAAAGAAACAAGAAAGCTGGGCTCATATCATGCATCAGGTACATTATCGTAAAGGCTAAGGGTGGCCATAAACATAACATTAATTTTTATAGACTTTAATATTAGACGTGGACGTGTGCCACCGTTAGCTTGGGGGGCATACTATATACAATGTCGAGCAAGGAGCGCCGGAATTGAGGAACTGCGCAGCCGAGGAACTGAGGAGCCAAAGGACGAATGCCCAAGGAGCAGCAGCTACGGGCAACGCAATCTCGAGTAATTTATGCATTCCCTCAAATTAATATTTCTAATGGAATCTGAAGTTTGCATTTCATCCGAAAGGAAAATGCACTCAACCTTATGACTGTGCTAATTTTTCACGAGGGTCGTTCATTAGGTATGCGTCGATAAAAGGTGAAATAAATATGTTTTTCTTTTTTGAGTTTTGAGGTGATTATTAAGGAAAATATGCGTAAGAAGTGCATAGCTCTTTGATTTTGGATAATTTATATAATTTAATTATCTCAATTCGTTATATTTTTCTGCCTTTCTGTAAGATTTATAATTCATAATTGGGATGTTTTTGTATTTGCTAGTCACAACTTATCTCGACAAATTGGAGTACATACTTAAAGTTAATCGAAAAGCAATTAAGTCTGCCAGGTGGTAAATCTTTAGGCGATTTATGGTAATTTTTGGGGATGCTCGAGGCTTTTTACTCCCTTTTGTGATAAAAAAAATAGAGACTTTAAATAACACAAAATAATATCAAAACATTTCTTAAAGTTATTTACAACTTACTTAACTTATTTACTGAAAATTGTCTGCGGTTGAGTTCTTGATTATCCTTCGGAGGAGGCCAAGTGAATAATCAAGTGCTTCCTCTGCTAATCCCCACAGTTATGGTTCATTGCCATCGTCGCGGCACGGAGGCCCTGGTCGGCGATTTATCGCACATCTTTCTGTACGAACAAGGTGAGAACAGCAGACCGCAGGAGCAGCAGCCCACATACTATATATGTACACACACCCACTGACTGCGGAACGTCTCCATTAATCACATTTAGGTGGCGCCTCGCACCTGGCCGGCGTCCAATTAGCCACGCTGAAGAACGAGCAGGATGGCACCTTCAGCCTGCAGGAGCTGCGCCGCCGAATTCGGCACGATGACTACCACGAGCCCATCACTTCGCTGGTGGTGGTGGAGAACACCCACAACATCTGTGGCGGCAAGGTGGTGCCCCTTACCTTCCTGGACGAGCTGGCGGCCCTGGTTCGCCAGCCGGGCGTGGGCACCGGTTCTGCCCGCATTGCCTTGCACATGGACGGAGCACGGGTCTTCAACGCCGCCGCCTCCTTGGGCGTGGGCGTGGAGCGTATCTGCCGCGACTTCGACTCCGTGTCCATTTGCCTCAGCAAGAGCTTATCGGCCCCAGTGGGCTCTGTGCTAGTGGGTAGCAACGACTTTATTGCGGAGTGAGTTTCCCTCAGAGTCTGGCATGATGAGTGCTTCTTATTTCAGGTTTTGAAAATGATTGAGACATCGAAATAATGTTATCTTAAATATTTAAGAGCCCGACGACTGCGGAAGGCCTTGGGCGGTGGCATGAGGCAGGTGGGCATTCTAGCCGCCGCCGGACTAGTGGCTCTAGAGGAGGTGGTGCCGCTGCTTGGCAAGGATCATGAGCGGACTAAGAAAATAGCCAAAGGCAAGTAGCTCTCCCCTTTCCAGAACCAATTATCACAGCGGAATCTCTTTTCAGCTATTCACGCACTGCAGAGTCCCAACATCACTGTGGATCTGGACACTGTGCAGAGCAACATTCTCCTGGTGGAGATCACTCAGCCGAAGCTAACGGCCAGTGAGTTCTCCACCCGCTTGGGCACTGTGGAGCCCGAAGAAGTAGAGGCTGGCTTGACGGACGCCCACGGATCGGGAATCGTGGTGAAGGCCAGTGCCCGGGATTGGGCCTTCGCCCGCCTCGTGCTCTACCACCAGGTGGACGACCAGCAGGTGGAGCTGGCCATCAGGAAGCTGGAGTACGTCATCGGGCAGTATGACAAGCGCTGGCCCAGGGCCTAGGCATAGGACCTAGATTCGTTTGAATATGACTGCAGAGACAAACACAATTAGATTTCGCTTTTTGTCGCGTTTAATTAAAGATGTAGAGGGAGCGAAGGAAGAGCTCAAATTTGTATTATTGCCCCTTGAGTGGTTCCGAGCTGCGTTTACATTCACGCATGACCGGTCAGCGCTCCACTGAAGCTGATGGACATCCGCCTGGCCCCCAACTTCCAATTTCCCGTCCCCCAAGCCCGACTCCTTCCATTCCTACTGCCGCTGCTGCTCTGCCTGCCAAGTTTTTCCTTGTGTGTCTGCATGAGTGCTCGGCTGAATGAAATAATAAAATTATTTTTAAAAAATTATTGTCAATCCAGCGATGTGCTCATCGATTTAAAAGCCTGGAGGAGGATGCTCCTTGCTCGCCGGCCGTCGGACGTTTGTGATTTATAAGCAAACTTATTGCCGGCGAAATGCGGAATGCGCTCAGAATGATTACGTTACGGCCGGACTGGACTCCGGACTGTGGACTGTGGGCTCCTCAGTCCGTACGTACAATGGCTTAGAGAGCCGGTCGTCTCCTTTTCGGGCTGAGTGAATGGCATCAATAAGAGACGGGATTGGGGGCATTGAAATGTTATATTTTATAAATTATGCTCCGCCAAATGAAACGAAATTCAATTAGAGAAATTGCTGAAGCATTTGATAAATTGAAATTGAATTGACTTGGCCAAAGTTGCTCTTTGTCTGCCCTGATTCCGGGCTGCTGGCCGGGATTACCGTATATCGAGAGTCATCTGCCCAAATGGCAAGTAATTACGGTTGGGAATGCGAGGGTTTTGATCAACTCTCTCGGCTGGTTTGGGCCTGGCTCGCCTGCAACAATGGATTCAACTTGTGCCCGAAAGTATGCATTGCGCCCATTAAAGAGCCACTTCCCACTCTCGACTCCACACTCTTCGCTCTACTCTGCTCTCTCCACCGGAAAGCACACACGCGAGCTTTGCAAGAGAGGGGGCCATCTATAAATAGCTGGCAGACATGCGACGCTGCCTGGGTGTGAAAATGTGTGTTTGCGGTGTATTGCTTTCTGGCCCGTCGCTCCATCATCATCACCATCATCGTCATCATCGCCGTAGTCATCGCAGCAGGAGTTAATAACCAGCCCCCGGGAGCTAGCTACTCCCCTTTTTCACCCGGCAGCTTATGGGTGAGCTCTGGCGCATCCGCTCGCAACGTGTCAGGATGGCCGAGCGGTCTAAGGCGCCAGACTCAAGGCGAACTGTCTTGCCCTTCTCAGAAGGGCGGTGTGCGAGCGTTCTGGTCCTCTCTGAGGGCGTGGGTTCGAATCCCACTTCTGACAAAGTTTTTTTTTTTATTAGTTTTTTATTTTTTGAGGTATGCTGTTTTTTTTTATGTTTTTATAAAAGAGCTAAAGAGGTCTTCGCACAGACGATTTCAATGGGATATACAAATAAATATTTTTCCGCTGTCCAAGTAGAGCATTAAACACTGTTAACCGTAGAAAAGCAAACAAAACAACGTTTTCCGAATTGAAATTAGTGCATTTTTGGCTTTTTCGAAAAGTAGAAGTCAAAATATCAAAAATCTATATATTCAAATATTCATAACAAT
>JAEIIJ010019030.1:23837-88009 GCA_018904815.1 Drosophila ogumai | reverse complement strand
ATTTACTTATATAAAAAATAGGGGAAATAAAGACGCCATCTCAAGGCAATTAGCAAGACTTTTCTGTGATAAGGAAGCATTAAATGGCTGCTTTAATGTATATATTATTGAATTCTAAAGGAAATGGCTACTCTGGGGAGCAGTTCCGGCATAGGTTATGTACGAAGGAGTACGAATTCTGGACCAGTATGTAAATGCTTTTTGTAATCTTGATAAATCATACAGGAAAGCAACACTTCACCCATAAATACCAACTAAGCATTATTTTTTTTAATAAATCGCCGTCAGCCACTTGAATTGCATTGTATTGGATTTTATTTGCATATATTATAAAACTGTTGGGTTGGAAAACTGCGGTTACACTTACAGAAAACTATGAAGAAATCAATGAAAAGAAAATAATACCAAGAGAAATAGTTGCTTACACTTAGATATAATCGAAAACCCTTACGAAACTTATCGCCTTCTGTGTTTAATATTTTAATATTTATAAATGAAATTAGCATTGCACGTGGCACTCTGGAAATTTATTGCCCCTATCAGACATTTATATATGTATTTGGGATTATAATTTGCGAATTGTTGTTGATTTCTTGCAGTGTCACTGCGATCGAACTTAATACGGGAAGCTGTCTGAGCCCACGTCTATATGGATGACTGAAGGGGGGTGAGGTAATAGACATGGGGACTTTACAAACTGCGCCTTAGATTTGCTGAATCTGTTTTTAGTTAATTTGTTATTGCTAACCTTTTAGGGGAGTTTATGCTGCGGCAAAACAATTTTATTAGTTTTAATTTGCGATGTTTTTGAATTTGTGAATTTATTTGGCACCGTTCGAATGCAGTTTACGGCGACACAACAACCGAATTATCTCTTTGTTTGGTTGACACGTGTAATTGATTAAATTTTGAACTTTATTATTCACTTGCTTTTATTTTGTTTGTCTGCGCGATAAGCCCGAAGCTTAGTCACAAACAGCGCGCCAAATTGTGAAGAAATTAAAAACAAAAACAAGAGTTGCCAAAGCAAACGCCGTAGCTGTTTGGCTTGTTATTTTTATTGTTTTTTTCTGTTTCTGTTTTTATTTCTATTTATTTTTTGATTGGCACTGCAGCCGCAGCAGTTAGGAGCGGACATTGATTTATACACACATCTGTAGTTCACTTTGTAGTTGTCGTGTCGCGTATAATTAACCAATACACAGGCGCCTATATAGTCGCGTGCGACTTGCACAATATGCGATATGCTAGGCGATTAAATCTACTAAATCGTCTTAATAATGGTAAGCGAAACTCGCGTCCGTCGGCGGCCAAGTTCAGATTGACTCTGAGCGCTCGGCTTCGCTCTCGACTGCAGGAGAGCTTCGGTTTCCGTTTCGACTTCGACTGAACTTCACTCTCCGCTCTCGGCTGTCCGCTCTCTGCTCTCCGAGATCGCGGGCTTTCGGCTGCACTCAGTACGTATACTTGATACGTATACGTGATAAACTGTACTGCCGCTGATATGAGTATCCGCTACGCCTGCGGCCATTCCTTACTGACTGCTGCCACTCTTGTTTTCATCTCCAGCCATCCATTGATTGCCTGCTTCATTTTTGTTTCCCCCATGTCTTACACACGGAAAAAATGCTGGTAAATAAAGTGTGACGTGGCCACGATCAGCAAATTTATGCGTGATATCCAAACTACTTAAATGTTAACTGATTTGTTCCAATAAAAAATGTATTTTAAAAGTGGCCACACAACCTAGACTCGAATCAAAGGAAAAATAATCATTATTAAATTAATAATTTGTAATCTTAAATATTAAAATAATTTAGTTTTGTGTGAAATTAATACTTATTAAAAAATTTCTAATTTTCTTAGAATAAAAACAGGTAACCTTATTTAAACCTATTTTAATGACAAACATTTTTTATATGTGTACGCGTGTTTAATTTGTTTATTAATTTTCGTTGTGCGTATTCTTCGATTTGTTTTCTTTTTACTTTTTCTATTCAAGTGCGTTCCTATGACGTAACAAAGCGCAGAAAATGTTATAGATTTTTAAGTGGGTTTGGCAAAGTGTTGAGATTTTTATAATACGCTGCAGGTGTTCCCATTTTCGATTTTTTTTGCTATAAATAAACATTGATTACCAAAAGGTGAATTTTTTGCAGGCACTGGAAATTTATTGTTATAAATGAATCGGAAATGCCGTAAAAAATGGAATCCCTCAAATGTTATTTCAGATGAACTTCGTTCACATGAAAAGGTGCTAGTATTTCTAAAAAGAATGCTTAGAAAATTATATAATTCAGAACTTAAAACATTTAGTCATTAAACCATTTAGTTACCAGTACTGATCTCACAGAAATAATTCATTATAATGAATCATTCATTTTCCAGACTTTTGACGCTTAATGAGTTTAATATACATTTAAATATACATTAGATTCTTGCACATCTGTGCTGCCTGATGCATAACAAAAGAAATATCTGTTAGATATTGACAGCTGAATATCTCTATTGATTTTCCCAGGAATTGACAGAGCTGAGACTAGCGCTGACCCTCGGCAAATGTAAATTATAAAATCCATATAACGTTGCTAATTCACGCAAGCGAAATTCCCCCCAAAATAAACCAAAAAGACTCGACGTCTTCCGTCTAAGGTCAGACTGAGTTATTAACTCAATTTTTGGCTTCTGTTCCATCGACAGATTTTGGTCATTTAAATAAACACACAAGTGCAGGCGGGCTAACACGTAGGGGCAAATATTTGTAGTAAACATTGCATATCGGGCGAAAATATTTCAATATTGTTGCGCCTGTATGCATATTTGTACAATTTATTTCTGTTGGCCGAAAAGATTTCCGAAATAAAAACAAACTTGCCACGCCGCGTGGGCCCCAAATGCATTTTGTGGGATTATATTGGCCAGTATAATTTAGAATCTATATAGGAGTACAACAACAATGCTTTAGTTTTGTCCATACGGAATTAAAACAATGGCAATAAAAACCAAATAAAGAATGCATAGAGGAATAGAAACTAATTCAGATATTTGATTTTCAATCAATATTTGTGGGTTGAATTGAATTGTTACCAACCTGTTCTAAAAGTTTACTGTATTCACTGTTTTAGTTATACTTGGTATGCAATGATATATATATACCATATATATACTTGATAACAATTAAACTCCCCCTTAATTAGGTATAAAATAATTAATATATTAAATTAAACCATATATAATTAAAATATTAAATCGAAACTCCTATTAATTGTTTTGTAATTAATTAGTTATTCTTAGAATGAATCTTATTTATTGTTATTTCTTTTTTTAAGATTATAATGTTTTGTAACCCTAAAGGAAGGGATTTCTTGTTGCTCCAAGGAACACTGTACTATAAATAGAAAATGAGTAAGCTGCATACCCAATTTCTACTCCAAATTTTTTCCCCCTTCGAATCCACATCCCATGACGTAGCAATCGCAGCTGTCGCTACGTCACAAAATCACGAACTCATTATTGGAGCTTGTTTCTCCGCTCAACATAGCGTTGATAAACAAAAGAAGAAGGAGAGGGGAGCCAGCGAAAGAGAGAGGGCTGTGAAGGAGTCGAAAACACAACGACCAATTCACCGGCACCACCCCCCACCCGTAACCCCCTGCAGTTCTGGCACATGTGCCATTCAAGGTCACACGCGTAAGCGGGACACTCACGCAGAGCGGCTCAGAGAGAGAGAGAGGGGACGAGTCGCCAGCCACAGCCACTGGATGCAGACAAACAAAGCCAAGCCCCAAAAAAAGAGGGACACAGAGAGAAAGATAGAGAGAGCGAGAGGCGGAGAGTCAAAGCCTGGCCTGGGGCACAGGGGGGTGGCTTAACAGTGGAGCGCATAGTTGAGCAACCACTTGTTGTTGCTGCCTTTTATTGCTCCTCTTCATTTCAGCGCCACTTTGAGGCCAGTTTTGAGGCACTGAAAAAAATGAGGTACCGTCAATAAATAAAAAATCAAATAAAAATAAGATTAGACTTAAAAATAAAATAGTCGTGAAACTTTGACCTACTATATAAACATTCGTTTATAGGCCTAATGTTGTCCTCTAAAAAAAATGATGATGTATGTTATCTTCCATAAACAAATTATGATACGTTTTGAGAAACATTTTGTATTTATTAAACGACATGGGGATACATGTCTCTAACAAATTTTTTAATAAACCCCCACTATGTTCATTTTAATTCTTTAACAAAAGACAGATATTTTGGCTTAGTGTATATATCTCTTGCAATAATAGAGTCGATCCGAAAGGTCGCCGACGCCCTCGAAAGAGGCAGCGAAACAAAGAGCGCGGTGGAGCATTAACATTCAAGACATTCAGCCGGAGGAATCATGACGATAAGGGAAGGGAGGCGGATGCCGGGGCCGCGTATCAATAACACGATGAGCAAAAATTACCAACCAGCTCCAAATGTTTGCCCAGCAGCAAAAACATGATAAAGGTCGTTCTGAAAAAATGCGCTTAATTTACTGCGTCGAACTTAAGATGCCCTCTAGTACCCCTTTGGGAGCCATTTATCCATTATTTCAATGCTTAGCTAGTTAAATACTCGTATTCCTATAATATTATTTTCATTAGAAGTTGATAAAATAAATTTTGAAGCTTGAAACCGAATTTTAATTTTAATTTCTGGTTTCACTATTTTTTTATAAAATAGTAATTAACAAGGTTGTGTGTACTTATATAATTTCCATTGGGAAAACAGACGAAATTATATTAGTTCTGGGAATCACTATATTTATCATTTGTTGGATATATCATTAATATGTATTTATTTATTTATATTGATGTTTTATTTATTACTTTTTAAGAACTTTCATATGTATTTTTATGGCAAAATTATGATTTTTTAAAATATGAAATAATATTTCCACAAAATTAATATTTTACCAGACCAATATACATATAATTGTATTAAAAATATTTTTCAGTAAAAAAGACAAAAGTTTTCGAAAATCGAAAATTTACATCTTTTGTTTTCCGAACATTTTCTTACTAAAACTTTCAAGAGAATAGCTAAAGAAATTACGTTATAGAGATGGTTAAAGCTTTTTGAAATACGATTTCATTTATAATGATAAAATTAATCGAGCGTAAAGAAAACACGCTGGGGAATGGCCAAACTTTTGGCGTGACATACTAAAATAAAACGAGAAGGTGAAACAAAAACCTGTCCGTCTGCCTTGTCTTGGTTTTTCGCTTTACGTTTTTTAGGTTTGAGTTTACGGCACTTGATTGGCTTTGGATTCCCCGAATCGGGGATGAATCACCCGGCGAACGCACTCACACACATCCGCAATTTCTGCGGCTCTCCAAACACACAATTGTGTTCAATTGGGGCTCATATAAGATACCAACACTATATCATCGGGTGTTTGCCCATGCGGAAATCTGCTGAGAGCAGAAAAGCCGAGAGACTCGAGAGGAGAGCTCGCCGATCATTAAGTCTGGTTTCGGGAGAGTGGGAAAATTTCGGTTTCTGCCATTCCAGTTTCCAGTCACTTTGCATCGCCGCATTACATAATTGGTAAATGCAGTCGTGGAGTTAAGGAGAAAAAAATTTGGAGTTCCGCATGCAACACAGAGGTGTTGCCATGGATGGTGTGGTCTATGGTGCATTTCTTACACAGAAAACATTTAGTTATTTTTTATTCTAACTTTATAAAAATATCCTCTTCAAATACATTTGTTTTTATTAAAATTGACAATGGTTTTTTCAGGCATTGGAAGTGCACAAAGCTTGTTAGCTTTATAAACATTTAAATTCATGCCTTATTAAGATCTAAGCTGATTCAAAAACTATTGCGCAATTATGTTGAAATTTTTCTTAGTGTTTTTAACAGTTGATTTAAGTAAAAGAATATGCAATTTTTTTTTTTTTTTTTTTTTGCTTGTTTACATTTCGTTTTAGTGACCAAATCAAGGTTGTCTGATGTCCAAGACTTGGAGACACTGACTCCATCATTTCACAAGTTCAGGTAACTCAGACACAAATGGAGATGGAAACAGCAACAAAGCTTTTGATTTCTATTTGCCATATATAAAATCATTAACAGCAAGAACGGCAGACCGCAGATAAAAAAATAACAATTTCAACGCGAGCAGCACAAACAAATGTCAATTAATTAATGTCATAGCACTTTTCGACGCCAAGTAAATGCAGTTCAGGGGCGGGGATTCTCTAGAACTGGAACTGGATCCGAATCCTCAATTGCAAGCAATATAGCAAAGTTTTATTATTATTTGCTCTCTCTCAGGAATGTGGAATAAAAGATCAAAGGTCATCTCGCTAGGAGATAGTGTTTGTCTAGGTAATTGTAATACGATATCAGGAAAATTGCTTTTAAGAGTTCCTTTGAAATTGACCCAGAAAACTCTATTATATTAAGATCAATTTTGAACTAGATTGTAAAAATTGTATAAATACCAGACCCAAACGAATATCATACAAAAATACTTGAGCTTAAACTTAATTAATAACAAAACAAAAAGACCCTTATAATACAGTTTAAATGCTCTTTTAAAGGACTGTTGATTTATGTATAAATAATTTTTAAATCATTCAATTTATAGCGTTAAACAAATAGTTTTTATGTTATTTTAAAATTTGAAATGAATTAAATTTAATTGTGTATTTTGTTTTTACTTTATTATTATTATTAATATTATTGCATTAATTAGGGATGTATGTATGTACATTTGCACTTAAATAAATATACAAAGTTAGTATTAATATTTATTTGACCCTACCCTGGGATTTGGTTTAAATTTAATTAAATTGTTTTATATTTAATTAATTTATATTTTAATTAATGCTGCATTATGATTTCCAATAACGTTATTAGTACACATTTAAATGTCACAGTTGCAAATTGTTAACTTGGTCACTTTTTACCCCGCTGAATAAATTAATTTACTTTCCAGGAACAATGACGGATTTAAACACAATTCTATATAATAAGCCACACAAATTCTCGGAAAGCGAGGCGCACGCCGATTGCAGCCACTTTTATTTCAGTTAACACGTCAGTATCATTTGATGGGGCTTTAATATAGTATGTAGCAGCATTCCAGTCTTAGCCACAAAACAGGTCATCCGGGGGCGGCGTCGTTCTTCTCTATGTGACGTTAATTCGGTTAGCGAATGAGTTAGATCAAGGGATGATTTAATGTGCATAAGTAACTTTTTCCCCAAGACGTAAGCATCTGCGAATCGAGATCGCAGATCGAGGCTCGGCCGCCGTCAGAGCTGGTGATTAAGACACCTGTTTGATATTTAATTGATCCGCTGGGAGAAACCCAATTTCATTGATGTTCTTTCTCTGGCTTATTAGGCTCGAAGCGAGTTCGTTGAATACGCAACAGATATGTATTTACAAACGAATTGGAATTTTGTAATTTCGCCTGAGGTCTGCTGTTATTTATGGGCGGAATTCAGAACTCACCTAAATCAGAATTTCCAGCCAATAATTCAAAAGTGCTTTATTTTGAATTTTCTTTTTCGATTTTTACTGTTCGTTTTTGAATTTTCGTAATCGCACTGGAACACACACACACAAACTTTTAACGAGTCGATTTTATACGTAAATTAATTAATTAGCCGTTTTGTGAGCATATTTCGAATTGATAAAAACACTTTTTAACACTCGCTTTTATATGTTAATTAATTAATCAACCGCGTGGCGATCAATTTCGAATTAATTTTAAGTTTACCGTTACGTTTTCGAACTCGAAATTTTATTTTTCGCTACTAAATGAGCAGGTGTGTTGCCGCGGAGGCGAAGAACCGTTTGCCAGCAGCGACGAAACGTTAATGAAGCCGCCAGCGCCTTTTGGCCACCACACAGAGTGGTCGTTCACCCTCCCACTACCACCCCACACCCCAAAAATTAACAACAACAATAAGAGGAGGAAAAGTTGTCCTAGGGCCTGCCATCCAAAAGCAGCGACGCCGACAGAGCAATGGATGAGCTTTCGCTGCTTGCGCACACGCACAAGAACACTAAAAAAAAAATTAGAATTATAAAACAATAATTTAATTATTTAATACTTCAAATTAAAATATATTTAGATATATTTTTAAAATTCAACAGATAACGAAATTCCTATGTTTTGTTTTAAATTTTCAAAAAGATATGGTTATATATCAATTTCTTCTTGATATAAATTCTGATATTTTTTCAAGTGCCTCTGCTGTGGTGAATTTCATGGCGGCAGAGAGCTTTCTCACAGCCATAGCACACAAAGGTGGTGGGGACCGGCATTCGAACGCACATTTGGCGCCCAATCTAGCGGAAATTGGGCCCCAGGGAAAAATGTGCCGCGAAATGGGAAAGAAAGAAAGCGGATGCTGCCACCGCATCGAGTTACTTACGATGTGTGAGAACCTGGCCGGATGTGCTGGCTGAACCAAGGAGGCGGGAGGAAGTCGCACAGCAGGATATCTCCTCCGCTTTGAACTCGCTGTTTATTCGATGGTCCCAAATTTGTCATCCACCAATTGAAAAGATTTCAAATAAATGTGTCCCACGTCTGGAGAGTAAACAGTTTAATGGAAAATTTTCAGTGGGACTTGTGTAATTATGTGGATAAGTGTTACAAACCTTGTTTAATCATAGAGATTAAAATGGAAACCATAAACATGTATAGAAACAGTTACATTTTTTCTCAGTAGGCTTCCTTTTCGACTTCGAGTTACCCAATATTTTCCTTCTCAGAATTTAGTTGTGTGTCTGACTTCAATACGTTTTGAACAAAATATAAAAAAGTTATAATTTTATTAGCATTCTTTGTGGATTTCCGAGTTTAAGTATTAAATAATAAGGACAAGATGTGGCCCAAGAGTCCACGTATTCGCCAAAACAACCCATCTGGGTTCACATCAATCCAGCAGAAGGCTTCTCCCAGGGCTCTATATTCCAAAACCCTCATCGCTAGCCAGTTGAAGAAGCGCCATAGCTACGGACAACGTAATGTCAAGAAAAATGTAGGGTGAGTTGGGAAATATTTAAAAGTATTTTAGCCATATTTAAAAGTATTTAAACTTTGAAGTTTCTAACCACAAGTCCTATCTGAATATATTATATCTTTGTAGATTCGCCAATAAAGAAAACAATAAGCAGCAGCTGGACAAAGTGTCCAAGACGGGTCTCCTAACACCCTCGTCCTCGGACAACTCGCTGGCTACCAGTGCCACCAGTTCGGAGCACTCTATGTACACAGTGGCCAAGTTGCCGAAGGCCCGTTTGACCCGGGAGCCCAGCTCCCTGACGCCATACTTAACCCTTAAACGCCAGAATACGGCTTCGTTGATCAACTTTCGGGTCCGCAAGTCGGTTTCCCAAATGGATTTTAAGGAGGCGCGTCGTACGGGAAACTATCAGCTGGTGGCCCATGTGCCGTCGCCAAGAAAAGTGATCGCAGAACAGCCACCTTTGGGAAAAGAAGTCGAGGAATTGGAGGCCGATCTGGGCAAACTAACGCTGCAGGATGCCGATACTCTTATAAAGGCAGGCGACGGGCAGGTAAGTTTCCTGGTTGGCCCGGATCAGGACGCACGTGTGGCCAGCCTGAGGATCTTTAACACCATCATGCTGCACGCCTGGCGCAAGCGTCGCCAAGAGGTGCGACAGCTCACCGATCAGGTGGATGACTTTAAGAAGAGTGTGAGTTTAATTTAAATTTCAGGGTAATTTCCAATTTATGTATATCCTTGACTACATTTCCTTCTCAGCTCGTCAAGAATCGCAACCAGTTGCATGTTTTTAATTCGCTTTTCTGCGTGGAACAGCGTCGCAACGGCACTCTTAATGATCAGCTACGTCAATCGTATCGGGACAATGCCCAGATAAAGCTCTCCTATGAGGATCTCAGCCTCGTGTTGGTGGAGGTAAGGACCGACAAAGAAAAGCTAGCTGAGGAGGTGGCCGCCAAGAACAAGGACATTGAAAACTTGGAGGAGGTGCAGAAGTCGCTCAAGAGCGAACTCTTCCAGTTGCAGAATCAGCAGCGGGAACAGATGGAGGAGCTGACCCGCCTCCAGAGCGATTTCCAGGAGTGCCAACGAGTCCGTGATGAGCTAAACCAGCAGGTTGAACTGCTTCTAACTGATGCTAGTTTTAAGGAAGATTTATTTGAAAAGCTACGCGAGAGTACAGACAAGTTGAAGCATCTCAAGGAGGCCTCCGATGAGACGTACAGGTTGGTTTTAACTATTTATAAAAAAATTTAAGAAATACTAAAATTAAAATTCTTTTGTTTAGCAAACTACTCGAACACACCTTACAGCTAGAAACTTCAATTCAGGAAAAAGATGAGCAATTGGTCAATCTGCAGAATTGCTTGGCCGCCACTTTGGGTCAAAGGATCCGTCAGTGCTTCGCCCACAGCCAGGACTATCAGCATGCCACCTACCGCATGCTGCACTTTGTGGCCCACTACATGCTTCCTGGAACACCGCCACCAATGACATCACCTTTGATTCCCGTGGCTGTTACTCGTATAAGGAAACTCTTTTCCCGTTCACACATCGAGATTGATTTCCAGGCCGATAATTATGTAAAGGATGCCAAGAAAAGCCAAACTCATGAAGGCTCGGTTTAAGTTTTATTGTTTTAGTTTAATGTGATTAACACTGCGTTTATCTTTTTGTCTATTAGTTGAAGTTGCATTTTAAATCTTTGTTGATAAAATCCGAAAATAAAAAAGCAGTCATAAAAGTACATAAAAATATTCATTAATACTTTTTCACATATTAAACCACCCATAAAAAATAAAAACTAGTCAAAATCTAATATTTAACAATAACTCTCTATATTTAAACAATTTCCTTCACACAAATCAAGTATACGACACGTGCACCCTTACATTGGCACGATTAATGCCGTAAGCAATCCAATTGCTGGAAAAAACATAATCGCCCTCGGGAAATGGTAGAAATGAGTTAAACTTTTGAAGAATAAATTGGGCTGGCAGCTTGTCCACAATTATATCATGCTAAAATATAAAAACAAAGGAACGTGTTTTAAATACTAAACAAAACAAAATTTAAAAACAAAGAGTCTTACATTATAGGGACACGAATGATTAATGTTCGAGTGTTCAGTAAAAAGGCTGAAAAGAAAGTTAACCCAGGGACTTTGGTGGCCAGCTATCATTTTGCAACCATCAACGGTCAAGTTATAGCTCACCGGACTCAAACCATTGGAACGCTTATATAGAGCAAGATTTACCTGAAGTAAATGATGGCAAATATCAATTCAAAACAAATATATAAAAATATATTGTAGCTCAGACGCACCTTAAATTGATTAACTGGTTTTTTATAAAGAATAACCCTGAGAGACAGGTGCTTATACGTACGGTTCTCCGCTTTCAAATGGCAATAACCAAAGTCGGAAAATGTTTTATCCAGAGAAGTGCATTTAACATTGGTAAAATCAAGTCCACGACCTTCGAGCTAAAACATGAAATTATATATTATCCATGTGTGTGAAAACACAACTTTGCTCACCAAATGAAATATACATAACTGCATTAAAACAACCAACGCAATGTTCTGAAAATTCATTTTAACTTCTTTTTCTGCTATAGCAACTACCCAGATCTGAGTTTGAACTATAAATGAAACATTCAACATTTTTGTGGGTCATTTTGCGATAATTATACACATTTTACACTTCACTACACCTTCTAGTTGATCACTAATTAGAGTATTAAACAATTATATTTATATGTATCCTATTAGAATTCAAAAATACCGAATAATAATTATATAATCACCTTCTAAATGCTCAAACCAAAACTCTTTCCTTTGCTTTTCATACTGCTAAAACGATTAATTTATTCATATTTAAAAACATTATTATATCCTACAAAACACACATTTTTTGCATTAAAACTAGTTATTACAACACTAAAACAATCAATTATGACGACGACCAGGTCGATTAGGTTTAATGCTATATCATCATCATCCTCCTGCGGCCTCCTCCTCCCTATACTTGTGCTCTGTGCATCTGTGATTGGTTCGTTTCGATAAGGTATTACGTAGATATGGATAGGTTGGATATCTGCAGATCTTCGGAGTTGAGGCGCAGTATCTGCTGATCCTCTGAGTTGATCCGCACCAGCTGCTCGCTGTCGAAGCTGAGCAGATTGCTGATCGTGGGACCATTATCCGCCTGGCTGCCTCCATTATTCCCATTATTGTTGTTATTATTATTGTTGTTATTGTTGGGATTATTGTTGCTGGATGCATTATTATCGTACTGATGCATGGGCGGGACATGTTGCTGCTGCTGTTGCAGTTGCTGCTGCTGCTGGAGCGTGTGCTGATTATGCTGCAAAATGAATTTGAGACAAGTTTTAGGATATTTGTTTGATGATTTCTGGGATCTTTGCTCAACCCACCAGATGATTTGTGCTTAGGTTCCATTGCAGATTGCTGCCAGTGCCGGGACCTCCACCCGACGTGAGCAAGTTGTGCATGGTGAAAGGATTGTTGAGATTGCTGAGATTGTTGCTGTTGTTTGTGTTGCCGTTGGCATTCGTTGCTCCCGCTGCCACTGCGGCTGCTGCTGCCACGGCTGCCGCCGAGAACTTGCTCTCCCAGTGATTGCCGCCTGGATTTCCAAAGGGATTGGCATGAAATTGCAGTTGCTGTTGCTGCTGCTGTTGATGTTGCTGCTGCTGCTGCTGGTGTTGCTGTTGCTGTTGCTGCTGGTGTTGCTGCTGTTGTGCGAGTGCTTGCTGAGTAAATGGATTGTAATTGTTTCCCAAATCTGTCCCAAACTGCTGATGTTGCTGCTGTTGTTGCTGCTGCTGCTGCTGCTGGGGATGATTGGGCGACATTAGCTGCTGTTGCTGCTGGTTGTTGGTGGGCGTGACCGAGGAGGCCATGTTGTAGGGCGAGGGCGTGCTGTTGTGGTTGTAGTTGCTCGACGGCGACAGCGGCTGCGGCGATGGCGTGAGCTCGGGTGGAGCTCGATATGACAGGCCGAAGGGCTGCGGTGAGGTATCTTAGAAGAGATTGGAAATTAATTAGTGATATAGTACACTCTATATTGTACGAAAAATATATCATTAATTGATTTAGTGAAATTTGAAATATAAAACAAAAACCGCCAGTAAATTTAGGCTCTTCTTTGTCTCAGTTACTTTCAGAATAAAAGATACATTATATGAAATATAATAACAATTTATCACTTTAGATTCAAATATCATTACAGTTTTGATAAATCAATATTTGCTTGATACAAATTAGATATAGGAAACACTTTCTATTATAATATTTAAAAGTTCTTATAGTAATAATTACTCACCTCTGGGTTCCGTTTTGATTGGCGGTATATTTTGCGCATTCCAGCAATTCATGTTAGTTTGTCCTAAGAAAGCAGCAAAGCAAAATTAAAATTAGTGCAAATAAATAATAATAAATTATGATTAATAAATCAACATTAAAAATAACAAGAAACAAACAGCAAACAAACACAACTAAAGCACAATCCAATTTATGTCGAAGGAAGACTGAGTAAATATTTCCTTGAATAAATAAGCAAAACATACATGCAGAGAAACATTTTAAAATAAAATAAATAAATTTTAAAAAATTGTAAAAGCAATAAAAAAACTATTGGAAATGTTTTAAAAATCATAATAAGAAACTCACTCAGAACTACTTTTTGAATTAGAGCAAAACTTACATTGACCTATAAAAAATTCCTTTTAAATAACAAGGTCAACAATATTTTCGGGTTTTTCTTTCATTTCAACTTTGTTTCTTTCTGTTTTATTAAGCTACAATATTTTATACAAAATATTTTTACCAAACTTGTAATTCTTCTTTATATATAAAAATATCAAATATTCTTCGCATGTAAACGAGTAGAAAAAGCGACAAAAATTTCGTTTTTGATTTCAAATCAACTTCCTTTTCCATTTGCTTCCTTAACCCCTGTCTCACAATAATATTGCTATAATTTCGACTACGACACATGTAAATCAATATATAAATATATAGTAGGAGGAGGGCTTTCCCCAAATATATAGTTTCCTCTTTGGTTGTTGCTTTTGGTGATTGGCTGTGTGCATTTTGAGTGAGAGTGACATCTAATAGTTGCTAAGAGTCTATTCGATTAATACATCATCGGAGGCGATGACTGGTTAAAGTAAGTCTTTGGTATACACCGAAAAGGTGTCGAACAACGAACGCTGTCGACCAGGTAGGATCGGATCGGCTAGATGGCCGTGGCATCTCACAAACAAAGCACCCAAGTGGATCCATACACAGGGGAGAGATATATATTCAAATCGACAATATAGAGGACAGTGGACCGCCACCAGAGAGGCAAACAGAGTTTATAGCTAAGAAGAAAGGTCGCAACAGCTGACTTACTGCCATCCTGATGGTCGTTCTGTAACTGCTGTTTCTGCTGCTGCGCTAGCAGCAGGTGCATGGGATCACCGCCAGTCTTCTGACGTTTCCGCCTCAGGTGCGCTGGATCTATAAGACAAAATATACACACACAACGTTGTACATGGGTTCGGTTTGGTTTTTTGGTTTCAATTTAAAAACAAAATATTCGATTTCGCTCTGGAAATCTTACGCTACTCTGAAAATTGAGTGGTTTCGCTTAAATACAATTAATGGGAGGTCCTGCATCCTTCTTCGGAAGGAGCGACCTGGACAATAACAAATCTCTTTCGAGCCCATGGGCTCTCGTTGCTCTTGGTATCGCTTACAAAATACATATTTCGGGGGATACTTTTAGCACAATTATCAAATCTAAAAAACAAATACAATTTTCGGAGGACCTGAAAAGGCGTTCCTCCCGCAAGTGGACCTCCACCAGAGCCAATTGCCCCTTCATTATGGACAAGGTATATTTTTCCCTCTGGCTTTCCGTACGCAACTTGCTTCGTTTTGGAGTTTCGTAGGTAGCTTCTTAACCTCTTTTTTCGTTTGCCTAAACAATATATAATTTAACAAATTTTCACGGCCTAATTCAGGCCATTAGCCACCGCCAATCGCTTGGCCACCTCATCGGGGGTGAGGATCTCGCCGGCATCCACTGGAGCATAGTAGGCGGAGGTCTCGTCGAATTCACTGGCCGCCGCCAGCGGCGGAATACTCGTGTACAAGGCAAAGTGTTCGGCTTCGGTCAAATCCAGATTGGGATCCAACTGAACATTAAAGTGCCCCTCGATGGAGCTAACCAAATTGTGCAGGCTCTGGCGATCGGCAATGGCCACCAGCTCCATGCCACCCTCGCTAATCGGTATATCGGCCAGCTGCAAAGCGGATGCAGTGCGCCGGTCCAGTCCCGCGCCCACCGAAACAGTGCTGGACTGGGAATAGGCCTCGGTTCGGGGATGCTGGGGCAGGCTGTTGGCACTGTCACCCTTCAGGGGTATGTGCACCACATCGGCGTTCAAGTAGGCTGGCCTCTTTCCCGAAACACTGCTTACACTCCGGCCCACTGGCTTGCTCAGTTTCGAGCCGGGTTTCTTGGCCTTCACAGGACTGGATTTCGTTGTTGTTGCGGCTGCCTGATTGGTGCTTGAGAGGAAGGGCGCTGCCGACTTGGAGGAGCGGAGCGAGGCCCTCATCGGGTCCTGCATGTTGAAGTGCCCTATGCTCGGCTCCCGACTGTTCATCTTGGAGTCCAGCAGAGAGGCGCTATCCTGACCCGAGCCCTGGGCCAAGTCCGGTTTGCTCTTACGCCGCGAGAAAAGCTTCGAGAAGAAGCCCGGCTTCTTCTGTCTGGGCAGAGTGTTGAAATTCGGGTTTTTGGGATTAGAAGGAGCGGGAGGAAGTCTCTTGTTGAGGGGAGATTCAGCGGTGGATGGTCTGGCCTGAACCGTATTAGCCTCGATGGAACGATTCTCCGCGTTGCTGTCCTGCTTGCGAATTCTTTTCGGCGGCAGAGGCGGCAGCTTCTCCTCTTCGGGGGGGAAGGGAACAGTAAGAATCGCAGGCATTTGCAGTGGCACTTGCACTGGCACTGGGGGAGCTGGTCGGGATGGAGTCTCCGGTTTTTTGGCCTGTGAGTTTACCTCCACTGGATCGTAATGCTGGTGGGCATCTTCCGGGGCACATTGCGACATGGGCGGCGTAGGCGGCATGATGTCATCCATGGGTATTAGGACGGGATTCCTAAAGGCAATCTGCAAGCTCGTATAGGTGGCCGCATCATCGAAACTCTCCTCCACCTGCAACGGCGGATGCCCCTCCATTGCAGCCAGCTCGTTCTTCATGGTGTTGTTGTAGGTGTCTCGTTGGACCTTGTAGTCTGTGTAAATCTCATCCAGCTCAGCCACCTGCTCCAGAAGTTCATTTAGTGTCTTATCCTCCTCGGTTATATGCGCCTCGAAGGCCGCGTCCAATACATCTCCCTCCACTGTGGGACTTGGTTCATGAACCATCTGCTCTATCTCGCTGGACTTCATCCATTCGGTGACTTTGTCATCGGCCGACAGTGGTCGCGGCTCGAGATGTTGACCCAGTTCTAGCTGCTCTAGTTCCCGCACCTTCTCATCGATAATGGTGTCGATCTCCTTCTCTTGTTCGGACCGCAAACGGTGGGCCTCAGCCTCTGCCTGGGCATCGGCTGCCTCCATATCCTCGGGAATATGATCGGAGGTGTGATCCGTCAAGTGCTCCGAGGGCTGTTCAAGAGATTGCTGCGCTGAAAACTCCCGTTGGAGAGGCTGCTCCTGCTGTAGGGATTCCTCTTCCTCATGCTGTAAAGTTTGTTGAGATTGCTCCTGCTGTAAAAATCCTTCCTGCTGTGAATCTTGCTCGTGTTCTCGGGACAAAAATGATGGCTCCTCTTGTATAGAATCCTCTTGGTGAAATACCACGTCCAAAGGTGGCTCTCGCTGCACCTGTATTTTCGGGGTATCCAAGTCAATGACCTCAATCGTTGGCGCCTCCCGCTTGGCGTCCAACTTGAGAATTTGCTGAAAGATATCTTCGTCGGGCTTCCGCTTGAGGTGCCGATGAAGGTTCCAGAATGTGTGTTTACCTGAATCCAATGGCACGTACTCGAAGGGCAAGGCCTCGCTGGTGACTCCGTCCGATGGGCGTCGCAGTTGAATGAAGACCTGATTGGGAAAAGAGAAAATTACATTAGGTTTTAAAGCAAATATTAAATTTCTTTGTATCTTGATATATTTACCTTGGCGGGCTCTGTAATGTCCAGCGTGTGATAGCGCGGCGTCTTAAAGGTAATGGCAGTCTGCTTGTGGACATCAGTGTGCTGGAAGTCCCCGAAGGCCTCCCACACGGTCTGGCCGTTCTTCTCCTCAAAGAAGCGCACCGAAATGTCCTCCTTGGCCACCTTCTCGCACAGCAGGATGATCTGGGTGTTGCCTAGCACGGTGGCCGAGCAGCTGCACAGCCGGCAGATGACCAGGTCGGACATGGCCTTCTTGTCGAAAATGGGTTCTGAGACCACAGGCGGAAGGGGCGATGTGAAGCGACCCTTCTGTTCGCTCTCCATGAATACTTGAAAGCAGAGTCGGACCGAGTTTAGGTCAATGCTCGAGGGCTGGAAACGATGCGAGAAGCCAGCTGAAGGAGGAATTTTTAATATTGAAAAGTTTGAAGTTTTCCAAAAACTCACTCTTAAAGGGATCCACGCGAATCTCCTCACGTGCCTTGAGCGCCGCCTCAATGTCCTTCTTCTTGACACACTGAATGCCCAGGTTGCTGAAGACAGCTCGCATGGTTTCGCTGTTGATCTCCAATGTGCAGACGCCCTTTTTGCAGCCCTCCTTGCCCACCAGATTGTGGGGATGAGGACTGAAAGATTAAATCAAATATATTACAAAACAATATGTGAGATTTAAAGATGCTCCTCTCACCGATAAGGCGTATCCTTGGTCACACAGGAGACCACCACCACGGCACGTCCCTTGTAGCCCACAATCTCAATCGTCGGATAGGTCTTGTTCTCCGGCGTGGAGTTCACACCCGGAATAGAGCCCGCCGAGCGGCCCTCGCACTCGTAGCGAAAACGAAGGGCCTTGCCCGCCGGCTGCTCCGTGATCTTCACATACGGTTTCTTTCGCACATTCTTCGTGGACTGTGACAACTGTTGCTGCTGCTGCTGAGCCGGCAGTCCGTTGTAGCCGAGGCTCTGTTGGCCATCAGGCGCCGGACCGGGCCCAGTAGCGGCTACGTTGTTCTGGTTGGGAAACATTTCGTGGCCAAAATATTAACTGCAACGGGAAAGGAAAAAATTATAGTTAATACTATATTCTAAAATACAAAAAATATATAATAATATAGATATAATTAAGCAACTACAAGGAACTATTTTCATTTAATTTAAAGCACCTGTTTCGGACTTAAAGTTATGACCAAAATGCAAAACAATTCCTTGGCAAGCACATCGAAGGTCTCCCAGACAGAGCCAGACGATGACGGTGTTAACCGAAAATAAGGCCCCAGAACCGTGCACTTATACGATCTGGCTATATATGCTGAAACACATATGACGAACCGAACCGTAAAGCGTCTGGCGGAGAACTGAAAAAGGTGGCAAACTCTACGTATTGATCCTCCCCCTCTTCTAGGTGGGTGGCTTTTTGTGTCTACATTAAACAGCATTAATTGCATTATTTAGGGGTCATTAGGAGAGCTGTATATTTTCATAATTCTGCTCCTGATGCGATGCAGGTGCTGCAATAGATGTGTTGGATTTTATACCCCTCAATAGAAGGGTATATTAGTACGGGTTAAACGGAGGAAATAATATAAAGAATGTGATTCTAACTCTAAATTCTTATGAGCAATTAAATTATAATTCTACATAAAATCGCTTTTTTTATATGATTACAACAGCTCCTTCGGCTTGGCCTATGTTTTTGGCCAGCACAACTATATACAGGGTACTCTTATGGTCAAGAAAATCATATTTGTTTTGTTTTTGGGATCCGGGTTGGGATCCGTGTACGGGTCTAGTCCGGTGTAGTCCGGCTAAAGCTCCGGACGCCTTGTTTAAAAATAAAATTTTGCGTAACGCGGCCACAAAGCGACACAGACTCTGTGAGGTGCCTCCGCAGCCTATGCTCCCATATATCGGATAGTATATATAGGTGATCGTATATATAGTTTGCCTCGCAGACTGGCCTCCCCGGAGATGGCTGAGCTTTTTATTTTTTGTATATTTTTTTGGCGAGTTTGGAGCAATCCAAACAAAACATTTTATCAATGATGGCGCATTGTCAACGCAGCGCTTCTTTCGCCGATCACTCGGATACGTAAATGGTGAGATATAGATAGACGATACGTATCGAGGAAGACTAAGTAGCTGTATGACCTCAGAGTTTATTCTCTGATCGTGTCGTCTAGACATCGGTCTGCCGTGGGCAATACATACGTCAATGGCTGACAAAACTAATGCCCATGCATTGGTCAGATCTCCACCGATCCAACCATCGGTGGGCCATAAGAGGGGAAGCCAGAAAACGTGTGCCAATTTTGTATTCTAAAAGGTATGTATACATTGGTGTATCCTAAAGATACCACCCATCCCTCATCGGTTTCAGAAAATAAATTGTAATTTTCCTAGAAGGTTTACCCTAGGATTACATTTCCGTTACCAATAGCTGAGTCATCATCCATATCACATTTGTATATCTAAATAAATGTTTAAAGAACTGAAAGTTATGTTAGTTACTATTAAGAGTTATCTATATATTTTCAAATTATATTGATTTACTTCTCATTAAGTTTAAGATTTGAAAAAATACTCTTAAAAATAGCAACATTTTAGCAGATTTTTCAAACAGTTGTTATATCGAAAAACATTTTTATATACCAAAGACAAATGTGTTTCTCTAGGGGAATTCGATTTCTCGATTAAAGTTTTCACAGCTGTGAAATGATTTTTGTGCGTCACCTAGAATTATTCGGGACTATAAATCATGTCGAAACACTTGCACGGGGAACAATTTTCCTTTTAATTAAAGAAACCACAAATCAAAGGACACCAAAGTCCAATAACCTTTAAAACAGCTAGAATCACAATAAATCAAAAGGAATATCCCACGTGCTGTCACTCAACAAAATATGTTTTTAGAAGAAACAAAATCACTTTCGATAAAGCCAATTGTTGAAACCGATCAAAATTTTCATAACACAGAATTTTTGCGGAAGGATTACGTCATTAAATTTTTGCATTTTAAGCAAATATGAAAAGCCAATTGGATAAGTGCCAACATGTGTAATACGAATGCAATTTAGTTAATATATATTACTCATACGTATTGTTTTGCGTAGAGAGATTGATCGATTAATCACCTTTCACTTATCACGGCCAAACTTTGATGGAAAGTAGTTCACCACACACAGATAAAACTGGAGATATTCGGATATTTAGCGGGTCCTTTTGGTTAATCAATTACAATATTGACAAGGCAATTAATATATATTTTTCATATATTTATATATTTTTTTCTTTAGATTTTTATTCGATTTGAGTTGTTCAATAACCGCACACAGAGTGACCTCCTCCGAAATCTGTCGTTTTTGGTCTTGAACTAAGTTTCTATATGCACACAACGCCTCTCTGCTATATATTTTCGTATCTATAGGTATTATAGAGCGGAAAATATTTTTGTATAGTTGACCGAACCGACGAAAACACACTCGGGAAAACGTCTTGAGTACTCGCCTAATGTCTGAACACTGAACCGAGCAAAATGTTTTTGAGAAAAAACACAAAATTCTTTCTGCACGCTTGCCGCCCAGCGAAAGTTTCGTCGCCAGAGCAGAGCTTTCTGCTATTTTTATTTTCTTTAATATTTTAAAAATTTATTTTATTTAAATGTTTGCGCTGTCCAATGCACATTGTGTACAAACGTATATTTTTGTATCTGCCCGTTTTTCGTGTCATGTATTTATTGCTTTTGCTTTCAAGGAATTTTCTCTTTCGCCGAGGCAGTTGTCCCAATTTTTCAGGAATGAAAGATATATACGATATATATGTAAAAAATGGGCGAACGACATTTCCCATATTTGTAGCAGGTATCAAGAAAATGGAAATGAAAATTTAATAACCGGTGTCAATAAACTTTAGCTGGCAATTGTATAAACAATTGAATCGATTGAGATCGCACACGTGTTTTATCGATTTCTTAAACAATAAATAAATATATACGAATAAGTTTTAAAGTCTATGAGTGTATAAGAAAACGGTTTTCATTTCATTCACTATTTTGTTAGTTTTAAACATCCAAAGATACAATATTATCTCGATCCCAACACAGATCATAAAAAACATCAGCCAATTACCGCAACACATACACAATACAAAAATCATATAAAAATTCCCAACCAAAACAAAATCATGCTTATATCGGATTTAATGCCATACTATATATTTATGAACCCTACCAGACTGAGTCATTCGTATTATTTGGGGGAGAAAAAAACCGAATCGCACAAAATGCGCCTCCTAATCTAAGCAAAAGATGCAAAGGTATCTTAAAAATTACCATAAAATGCATCAACAGAGGCTTGTTTGTTTTTGCAGTGAATATAAACACATTATTCAAGTACATTTGTGTACCTAGGGGGTATCTAATATATATACGGTAGGCATATGGTTTTGGGTTATATTGGCATTTCCGTTTCAATATCCACGGCGAAAATGCTCTCGACACTTGTCAGCGTTCAATCCGCCTTGGGCAGTTGGCGCCAGTTCAGAAAGCTCGCTAATGAGTTTGCAAGAACACAATTATAAAGTACAAATCTATGCTGGGCAGAGGATATATAGGATATACTGTGGATCTACGCGAAAAATGAATGGATGCATTATATTCTCGGACCATCTGAATTGTTAATAACAAAATATTTCAATTTTGACTGGGCCACGAATTTCCACGAAAACCGAATGAGTCACAAAACGAAATTTTCGCTACATCGCTATAGATTGAAAAATGCGAGGAATTCGCTCGTGTGCCACCCACTGTTGGCCAAGGAATCATTCACTAACTACGTGACTTTCGTATAGAACAGAGCGGGAATAGGTCAGTTACCCCCTGGACGATAGAAATCTCCTTATTAGCGAATATCCACTTCGGGAAATTCCCACAGACCAATTGAAAATGTCACTCAGGAAACATACAACTCTGCAGGTAATTAAGTGACCGAATACCACCGATTCTGCTTACGATTTTCGATTATATCATCCGCAACTATAGGGAGATAGCAGACAAAAACAGAAAAAAACAAAGCGCTACCGTTTACGCCCATCAGATAGCACCTGCAGAGCGTTCCGTTCAGACTGATAGTGCTCAGGTGTGGAGCGTATAAATAACAAACCCAAATACTCCAAGATAACCGAAAATAAGATTACAGGGGTTAAAATAGACAACAACGGGAAAAGCTAAATTGTTTGTTAAACTTTTGCTTAGAATGAACCAACAACACAGAAGCCCTGCCAAAGTTATTAAACAGTTTTGGCAAAAATTCCACTTGATAAAAGTTGTTACCAACAGAAAAAGAAACCATTTAACGTAAAAAGTTTTTGGCAACCATAAAATTGATTAATAAAAAGCACGTTCGCCAGTTATGACTTCTTTTGGCGAACAAAATATAAAAAGGTAAATAAACAAAATAAAATAAAAACATTTCGTTTCGATCATTTACGATGCTAATTTTATGCAATTTCCAATAGCAAAGGCACACAGAAAAAAGTTCTTTTGGCGCCAGCACCACAAATTAAGATTAAGATCAACATCAAAGCAGCAGAAGCAGCCAAAAATTCCTCATAGAAACGGGTTCCGCAAAACCTCCAGACAGCCAAATGTTTTTTAACGATCATTGGCGTCAAGCAATTTACAGCTCAAATAAAAATAAATAACCGATATGCTGACAAATCGATGGAACTAGTTCCCAAACTATACAGGTAGTTCTTTTTCAAAAAAAGAGGGTTACATTATCGCAAACAGGAAGAAAATATTAACTTGATTATCTAAATGAAACTACTTTTTATTTGATTATGTCTTAGGAAATGTATCTTTACATTAGAGAACTTTAATGAACATAAAGTTCATTAAATTGATGAAAAATATCATAAATATTGATAATAACTTTAAATTAAATTAATAGATAAATTCAATTCCTCTATGAAAAATTAGATTTATAAATCTTTTCTAGTTTTTCTTTAAGTTACAGCTTCTAGCATCTCTTTTAGAAGTTGTGACTTGTTCAGCTATATATAAAATAAAAAGTCCAATCAAGAAAACACTTTTATATTTTCAACACAATCAACACCTTAATTTTTGGGAATTATCATTCACATGTGACTCTCACCAATCCCAATATATATAGAAATGTACCTATGTATATCTTATCCGTCAACCCAATTATAATGCTCACGCTTCGTATTATATTGTAGGAACAGAGAATTCCTATTGATTGATGATTTGCATAGAGGGCCTTACCCACCTACAGATCGTATCAATCATGACTCCTGGTTTAGCATATGGGGAAACTACCACTAGATATACGGAATATCATCTATTTACTTGGCCTTAGATCTCTGTCAGCACTCAGATCTCTAGCGGCTTTCGAGCTTTGTGTATCGTAGATGACTTGCTAAAATAATGCGACTTTTCGCTTTTATTTTCCCTCCGCTCGGCACTCGCGAAGTGAGTCAGCAGCCGGTTTGCATTTAGCTTGGCTGCAGGCCTTTTTTATTATTTTATTTTGTATTATTTCAAAAATTACATCGAATTAGCTAAAAGCCTTTTTTCTTCATAATTACCTGCAAATTAAACCAAGGACCAGTTAAAACACATGACTAACTTATTTCCTTCACACACTCACACTCCGGCACACTCGAAGAAGCACAATAACCGCTCTTTGTGGTTAATAAATATCGAATATTTTGTTTCTCAATATTTTGCAGCGGAAATAAATTGAACCGAACGAAATAAAAATAATAGAAATAAGGCGCGAACACACGACCGCCGAGGCATAGAGTCGATCTTAGAATGAACCGAATGAAAACCTCTCCGGCGTATTTGAATGCCCGCGAAAAAAAAAACAAATGCAAGCGCAATACACTGTGGCAAAAGCTTTCCCATCTCTCAACCCCCAATTCCCACCCCCTCCACTTACTTATACAGAGACGGAAACACTACTACTACTGCACACACGTGCGCGCCTCGTAAGAAACTTTCGTTTGTCGGCGACGCAGGCAGAAGCCTCTGCGACTGCGCTGCCATGTACACAGGTGTTTTGGCCATTATTTCAGTTTATCGTTTGCATTCACAGTGGATTATTTAATACGCAAGTAGATAATTGCCACCCAAAAAAGCTTCGGATTACACTGTAAGTAGTTTACGCACCTATTGATAAAGGCACCGTTCAATGTTCTACCTTAAAAGTTATACCACAACTCGAGTTGGAGTCTATAGGAATATATAGATTCTCCTCTTGTAAGATATCAAAAAAAAAAAAAAACAGGTATACTCTAATAATTAAACTTGAACAAAAACACAATTATCTAACTTTTTTTGGGACTTTATTGCTGACATTAGGAACCCAATTTTCCAAAAATGTATATTATTATTACTATTGATATTTTAAACCATTTTACTATATTTTTAAAGAAATATATTACTCATTAAGTAAACATTACAAATCGGGGAATTATTTCAGGAAATGTTTAATGTTGTTTCGTAGAACTATTATTCTTAAAGGATCAATTTACTGCAAATTAATTAATTGTAAATTATATGACTCTGACTCAAAAGAGGAAATTATAAGCCTTACTTCCCTGGAAAGTGATAAAGTATGGGTCATTGATGTCAGCAATAAATAATATAAGGTTATATCAGAAACTAAGAAAAAAATATAACAAAAATTGCCAATAAAATACTGTTTTCTTAGACATCAGATAACAGAAATAAGGTAATGCTCTCTATCGATAAGATTACCCCGCATTATACTACCTTCCTTATACAGAGCTAAAACACTTCCTGGACAATGATTTCTAAGTAAAGCGAGAAAATTTTTAATTAACTTTTTATTTATTTATTTTTTTTTTTTATTAAACAAGATTTTGTTCTAACCCTTTAGTATTAAAAACCGAATATGTATGTATACCAAATATGCATCAAACCTACAACGTTATAACTCAGAACCCAAAGCCCTTTACAAGTAATATTCAAATATTGATATCTTTTCAGATATCCCGGCCATTAGGATTTTCCCTTGCATCTATTTAGATCATACCGAATCAAAGGTCATAATAAATAAGTAAGTAAGCCGGGCTTATGGGGGACTCACCTAAGTCAAGAAGTGATCTGTAAACTTGTTATAGACATTGATCACTGATCGTTGATATTAATTGCGGGCACCTGAAAATTTAACGCGAACCAATTAGTAAACTTTTATGGGCGATATTAATTTTATTAATTTTTGTAAATCTTTATTGTTTTGTCGGAAAATTGTTCCGTTATGTAAATTAAGTGCAAAAGGCATTTATTTATAGTTGAAAAATACCAATTTAACGTTAAGACACACACACAACGAGAAGCGCAACCTATCACGGGAACCGGTTTGCTTATTATTTATATATTGTATATAAATAATTTTTTCTTCTCTTTCTTTTTTTACTTTTTTAATAATTTGCGCGGGCACAAAAACGGGTGCGATAATATCGGAGAGCAACAACAAAATAACAAGAGCCTCACGGGAGAACAGTTTGAAACAGAAACTAATGAAAAGTTAAGAAATCGAAGATCCGACGAAAGCGAGAGCATGATGGGGACCAACCGGAGAAGAAAGAGCCACTGCCAGAGAGCGATAGTGAGCGAGTGTCTGTGTGTGGGAGAGCGCTTTAATATGACGTCGTTTTCTTCTAGGGAATTCCGGGCTTTATGCTTATGCGATCATCGCTCAGCTTTTGTTTTTGTTTTCGCCCCAGTGGCGGCGGATTTTAATTTTTGGTAATTTGTTTTCGCGCTCTCCCTCTCTTTTTTGCTTTTCGTTTTCTGTTTTTTTTTTTATTGGTAATGCCTGCGATGTCTCCTGGTTAAATTGTCGATGTGCCGTGTAATCTAATCGGTAAAACGCTCAATTTTAATCGAAATTATCAATACGTGCGCCGCGGTTTTCTGCCGTTATAAAGGTACGCGCCATGCTTGTCGTTTTTGTTGTTGTTTTCGTTACTGCTCTTTCGTTTCGTGGCTTGCAAGTGAAACTTGCTGCGCCGTTCAATTGATTTCATATACAGTTTTCATGCATCTCTTTTACTTGTCATTTTATTTTTATCTACAAACTGAGCACAGGTTTTCTGGTATTTCAACCTGCCTTTGGATTCGGAGTCGGTCTCCGTTGCGAAGACAGAGAGCGCGAGGTGGAGGCGGAGACGGAGACCTGGAGAGCTTTAAGCTTGAAGAAAAGGTAAATAACGCACGGAGCTAACAAAGTGCGGATAAAAAACACGGACACGCACAACCGATCACGACGCCAGCGAATTGAAGACTAACCCGCCAACGCCAAGAAGAAGAGGGCCAGGCGAAAACTTTCAATACGCCAAAAGTTGTGGCGGGAGCCCCAAGAGCTTTAGCGGAGTTGTTGTCACACACACAAGTACACGTAAGAAGCAGCAAAATCCAAGAGGAAAGATCAAAGCTAAGCTTCGAAGAGAGACTTGCGAAGAGAGCCCGATTAGCAGACAGCAGAGCGAGAGCTTCTGTTTCTTCAGCAGCTGTGCTGAGTCACGTAAGCGCGCCTCGAACGGAATGCTAAAAGCAAAATCAAAACAATCCAGGCTATCCACACAAGTTTTCCTCCGACCAATCTCTATTTGTGGCCATTCGAGAAATCTAGATCTTCAGATCTGGTCGTCAGGGAAATTCCTGAAAAGTGACGACTACTTGCAATCGCAACTCAAGCTTAAACGATTAAGCAGTTGCAAATAAATACAAAATGAGGCATTTCCAACAGCTCTTTGTGAGTTATGGCTTTATTTAAGAATTTTTAATTCTTATCAACGTATGAATGTATTTTTAAAACTTAGTCATCCCTACGTTACGTTTTTATTATCTACTCAACTATAAATTATTTAAAGTACGACACTCTAGTCAAAGTATTGTGATTTTTAGATATTTTTACGGTTTAAGGTAAAACAGACCTATTTTTTTTGCTGTTGCTTAATTTTATAAATATCATTTGATATTTATTTTATATTGAGAAAAATAAGGGTTTTGACATGAAAGGATGTTCAACCAGGCGGATACGTAATATTGCATGCTATCTTTAAATATAAATTATTTATGATTTAAAAATATTTGTATGACACATTATGGAAACAAATAAACAGAAATATAGGTATATCTCTTAAGGGTAAAATAAAAGAGATGTTCAACTAGGCGGATACGTAATATTGCATGCTATTTATGAATATTCATGGCTCAAAAATATTTTTATGACATATGGGTACATTTCTTTTAAAGGTAAAATAGATCAAGTATTTAAAAATATAAATACATTCATAGTCAACACCCTCTTTTTATAATTTGTTATATACCTGTCTTTACCTGGTTTTTTAACTTACCCACCGGTAAGTTTTGTTGATTCATTTGTTATAAGTATTTTAGTGAAAATGTATTTTTTAAACATATGTATGTTTAACTAGTCGGATACTTAATATTAATAATAACTTTTATATGTTGTTAATAAACTATAATAAATTATTTCTCATCTTTCATTCATTCTATTTTTTTCGCAGTGCTTTCAGCAGTGACTCATCCTAGCAAGCGGTCGCTTGGGAAAAGCTTTTCCGGCGTTTATGAATGAAAATGCACGAAGCAACGAGTATCTACAAATGTGTGTGAGTATAGCGTCCCCGCTTTACCACTCGAAGACGTGCAGGCCTGAATCAGCGTACGATTCCAGGAAAAAGGATATTATCCTGCGCCGGCATTTGTTGTGACATTAATTTCTACTCCGGCAGAGGCCCCATGCCGTGACTCACTTGCTCCGTGTTCAGAATTCCAGAGCAGCTTTCACTTTCCGGGCGGACGAACTCTGACATTCGGGATGCCAATTTCCATGGAATTTGATAAGTTGCTGATTCACGGTCATGATAGGGGCTTGAGCCACATATATTGGCATAATATATTGAATACTTAATAGTGGAATTACTCACTAAGGGTAAGGGGAGATAAGGCTTTTTTGAAATCTTCTAAGCAAATTAATGTACATTTGTTCTACTTATGTGTTCGTTTTTCTCGAATGGTATATTTTGAAAAACAAATTGATTTTGATAAATAAAGCAAAAAATGTTAATTAAAAAAATATCTACCCCATATATTTTAAATAAATCAATTTAACAGTTCAAAGAAAACTTGTAAACTTTCCATAACCCATTAATCAAAAACAGTATTGGTACACTCATCAAAATTTATTTATCAATATTTAAGAAAAATATCTTATAGCCACTAGAAATATATTATTTTATAGTTAATAATTGCTCTATTTTTCTCAAATTTGGGACGTTTATCTGATTTGCTTTGTTAAGACCTTTCTTAAATCAAATAAATTTTTTGCCTTGGCTTCTTTTTAAGGACCTAATTTCTAAATAAACGGGAGAACAGTGGCTTTTTATGGCGATTTAACAATTTTATGAGTGTAAATAGGGTTAATAAGAAAACAACTGGTTATTTGCATTAAAAGCAGTCAAGAATGAAACCTGAAACTCCCCTAACCAACTGATATGTTAAAGTTCAAAATTCCCCGCATATCGTGCATTTACACTTTATCAGAAATCGTAACACCCAAAGTCATGCACAACTCTGCAAATGGGAAAATTTCCCCTCGTTTAAGACTTTCCCCATGTATGCACATGAGCTAATTCCAAATAAATAGGAATTATGTCAAATGTTAGTATTGAAATTCCACAACAATAAATAAAATCGGAGTAGGGGTTATGGAAGGACCTAAGTCATCTCACAATGCCTTGATAGCACGAACGAAAAACAACAAGCATTACGCCCAGTTAATGGAGTCCAGACATCGATCAAACAACAAAGGAGAAACACTCACTCCCCAGAATTTGCCAACCAATTGCAGAGGGTTTTCCATGAAAATCACGCGATATTTGTCCACTCACCGCCTGGTAATACTTCATGGGGAGGAATATCCCCATTCTTAGAGCCTGACACGTGCTCAGGGAGTCGCCTTCGTGTTCACATGTACACTGGCTATACGACATTATTGATTTTTCCGGTTGTCGGCTCTTTGAACTTCCTGCGACACGTGTCCTTGACGGCGGGAGGCCAACTAACCCTACAATCTGGCGGTAGCCGGTCAATGCGAAGGTGAATAATGCGATTACTTCAGTGGCTCAGATTTTAAAAAGGCGTTAAGAATTTCGAAGAAATTTTAATTAGAATAATTTTAAGAATATGACGAATTATTCAAACTTGAAACTGATATTTTAAACATTGCAAGATTATGAATTTGATAAAATAAAAAAATTGTTTTATTTAGGTGAAATAATATAAGCTTAATGCAAGTCTTATATTTTTACATCTGCATATTATCTTTCTGTTCATTAAGTATTACTTTCTACTACAAATCAGCAAGGTTTCACAATTATTGTGTTAGATTCTTTAATATCCTTTTAATAGTCAGAATAGTCAGCGCCACTGGCTTAAGGACCTTACCCAGTTTTCGTAGCCAGAAAGTCTCGGCTTTCTGTCAAAGTCTGGGTCAAAAACGACTTTAAATCAACATTTGACAGCTCCTCGCAATTTATAAATTAATTATTGTTTCTCCCAAAACCAAGTTCTCTTTAAAACGAAATCTAAAGATTTTCATCTGAATAATATTTAATAAATTATTGTGTATGTTTTGAAATATTTATAGTTAATCAACACATTGATCAATAATTATTTCTTAGAAAAAAATATAAATTATATCATGAATTCAATACGTCAATTATTTTTTCCAAGGAATATATACTTGTGTACTTCAATGACTTATTAATTATACAAAAACATCAAGTACTTGATGGGGTATTATTTATACCAGAAGATAATACAGAATTATAATAATAAATTATGAGTTATTGATTCATGAACATAAGCAAATGACTAATATTTTATTAAAGTGACTCCTTAAGTCGTTTATTCATATCCGTAAGGAGTATGCCGACCTGAGAATCCTTGAGACCTTGGGAGCTCTGGTTGAGTTAGCCCGGTGTGCGTGCAATTCGCCAGTTAACCTCCGATGGCCTTGGCCAATTCCGGGTATTTGTTGTGAAATAACCGGGGCTGAGGTCTACCGGATTTATTTGGGAGGGAGGTAGAAGGTAAGAAAAATGAAAAGATTTAATTTTCAACTTGGGCAAAATCCTTTATTGCGACTTAATAAAATAAAGTGTAAAGAATGTTAAACATCATTTAGTTTAATTTATACTTTGTCACTTTAAAGTCAAAACAACTTGTACGCGCTTAGATATTATATGCATTATGACCTCTTTGGCGTTTTGGCTTTTTCATTTTTACAATTTTAACTATAATATATCAAAGCATACCACGCCAATATTTCTAATGCTAATGAGAAATATCAAAGGAAACCAAATAAAATGGGAGATGACTTTTTACCGGCATTAATATTATTATAATTCAAATAAAAAGCTATTCTACCGGAAGTCCTTCTCGATTCAAGTATATGTTGTATTTAAAATTTAAAGCATACGATTGCTTAAATTATGTTATTATTTTCTTTATCGATTATAAATTAATTTATTATTAAAATTATTTCTGAAAGTAATAGTCGTTTATAAAAGATTTGCTCTTCTAGATTCTTGATGCTTACTTTTAGAAGTATTGGCAAATATTATGGACCTGTTATAAATATCAGATTCCATTCCCTTAAAACAAAAATTTTAAATCCCGCAGCAAAAGAATGGGCAAATTGCTCGGCAATGCCGCGTACATGGAAGTGTTCTGAACAGCAAATTTTATTACGAAAATCCGAAGCTAAGCTACAAAGTTACTTAACCAAGAAATTTTGAAAGTGGCTGACTCGGGCAACGTCGTCGGCTTCAGCACCGGCACCGCCGCCCGTCCCCGCCCAATACGTGTTCCGGCCGAGACCAGAATCCGCGGGGCGGAGGGGGCGACGGATGACAAGCGCACGACCGTGCGTCGACCGCCGGACAACCCGTCGTTGCCGGCGGAAGGCAGCGGAAAGCCGAACCGAACGTGTTGCCACAGCAATGCCAGGCAGAATTACTGGGAAACAAAGTGTGACGGAGGGTCGGCACTGAGCAGATCTGATAAACAGATATGGCTATCTATATATCGATCGATGCACAGAACAATCACAGAATACACTTCCGAACGAAGAGCTCTCGACGCGCTATTTATACTTACCCATCGCTGAATTCGTACTTGAGAATCGCAAGAGCACACAGGAAGCCTGTGTACGCAACTGCCTATAAAATCGTAAATAACGTGTTAAAAGTGTGACAAAATATATTAAAAATTATAAAATAATTTGTAAAAAAAAAAATAAAAAAAATTAGAAAGAAAAAAAAACGTAATATTAAATTTTGAATTTTTAACCCACTGTGGGGTTTGAACCGTTGTCATATGGTTGAAAATTGTAGTGGAACCGATAACTGACAGAAGCTGCCTTGTACGATTATCATAGACGTGAGCTTTGTTGTTTATTTTCATTAAATATTTAGCTCTTCATAAATATATAATTTAGGATAGGAAAACATTTAAAAATTAAAATTAATTTATATGTATTCAGTTAAAAATAAAATGAAAAGTCCTTTAAAAAATATTTACCAATTATATAAGTAAATATTTTGATATAAAATATGAAACAAATTCAACATGGTATAAATTTCATTAAATGTCACTTTTCTTTTCCATGAGGCCCCAATTTGAATACAACTTGAACTCATATTTGCTAATTTCTTTATTTTCACATATTTTGCAATAAGTATTTTTGTATAATTTATGTTCCTCTCTGGAATGCACCACTCTGTTGCATTTCTCATATGTCCACAGTTACCACATGCAAAGTTAATGCAGTTTGCCGGCAAATTATCGTAAAACTTACATTAAATATCCTTCAAATCTTAAATTCAATTGCTTTTTCTCTTTCTTTTCTGTTATATTTATATTTACTTTTTTAATTTTTCGTTTCTTTTGGGTAATAGAAAACTATTTTGCTTTTGGTTTTGTCTTTTACTTTTCTCTGTTCTGCGGTTATCAATAGTCTCTAATTGAAGTTATTCTCTGGAGTTATTTATACGATTTATGTATGTAGTTTGCATATTGGCTATCAATACTTTGGCCTGTTGGATCGATATCGATGTATGAGTTATATATGTGATTTCTCGGACTTTTGTTTGGACACGAAACATAAGGTGAAGTGCTTCTTGTTCGTTCGTTATTGGTTCAGTGAGTTGCGTAAATAGACTTTGTATTTTTGTTCGTTCGCAAAAAGGGACGGTAAAAATTACAATAAAATCATTTTGAAATATGTATGCAATTTGTTTTGTTCGCTTGTATCTCGCCTCCATATGTATATGTATCTACTAACTGCCATATTTATTTATGTATATAAATATATTTACAATTGGTTAGAGCTGTTCGATCTCCATTAAATAATTGCTATAGGCAACTCCGAGGAGTTTATCTGTGAATGCATGAATGGACGTTGTGGTTGTGTGTGTGTGTGTGTCTGTGTTTATTAAATATAAATTCAATTTAATGGCTCGGTAATTTACACAATATACGATCTCGTATATATAAAATTTCATGTAGAACATCGATCGATCCCTTCCGATTGACAACGAAAACATCGGCAACACAAAAAGAAGCAACAAAGTTAGTTAGTTTCTGTTTCTTGGAGGGGTTCGGGGTTGAGTAATTAAAGTACCACTACAGAAAGTGCTCTGGCTGCTGTCACTACTTTCGATTTGTGTTCAATTCGCTACGTAATAATATCCTCTATTTAAACTTTAACGCGTTGTCTCGCTATTTTGTATTTTGTTGGCTAAGCTGCTGGGTAATCATCATAGTTAGTTAATTCTTATTTAAACAATACATCGTCTTAAGGCTGTTTGACATAGGCAGGCAAACCATAATTGAATGTGTTGCTGCAGCAACTTCTTAAATTATAAAGAAATGAAAACAAATCAGCATTTACTGGCTAATATTTTTGTATTTTTTTTGCAATTTATTAATTAAATTAAATAATAATGCACAAATCATAAGGTATGTCTGCATAATTAATGCTAAATAATCCACAAAAAACTAAGTTTTTTCTTCATTGCAAATAATAATTAATTTCCTACGACTTCTTCATTTAAGGACGGCCACAATACCGCTCAATAAATACAAAAATCTTCATCATCATTCAGAATCGTCTTTGAGACGAGTAGCTAGGTTATTGCTACTCATAGTTCAATGGCTGAAAACCATCGGTTACGGCCCAGATCGGCCTCTGGTTCTTTACGTACATTAACGGTCTTGGGCCTTGTGAAAATACTCTCGGTTACAGGCCAATTAATACGTGGTTCAGTTGCCAATATCATCATCATCAATTTTATGCGAGTTTAACATCTCAACTTATTCATCGTTTTTAGGTTTGTCAATTTTATCGCTTGCGCACAGCGTTGATAACAAAAATCGAAACAATCTCAACGCGAAAGTTAACAAAACTCAAAGCGAACCAAAGGTAAGACGTAATACAATTCACATTCACGTCATGTTAATATATAGAAAAATACAATTCGTTACGTTATCATTTAATCTTTTGCTTAATCTTGCCATCTTTTCGTTTAATTAAATTAATTGGACGTTTAAGTAACTAACCGTGTTAATAACCATTCTCGTCTAACACAAACCTTTCGTCTAACTAAACTTTCAATAAATACAAATACAATACAAACAAACGTAGTTATAGTAGAGCTGGATAGTTGGATAGAGCCTGGACATGTAGGATATCGCGTGTACCTTCCTCTCTCTCGCTCGGCAGGAACTCCAACGAATTTACAACTTAAGCAAAGTATAAACCAAAGCTAAAAGTTTACGCTGCACGCTGATCTTATGTTAGAAGGGATTGGTGTTGCCGCTCGCTGGATTCCTGCTCGAAGGACGCGTACTGAACGAGGATTTGCCGCTAGTGCCCCGCTGGGCGGGCATTGGACGACGCACATGACGCATTTCGCTGTTTTTGAAAGGGGAAACAATGTTTGTTAGTCGAGTATAAGTAACTTTTAAGATTACATTTTTTATCGATCAAATTTGGTCAATAAGGAATTTTTATTGTTTTCTGATACGGAATGCTAAGAGTTTTCTGTCAAAAAGAGCTCTCTTTTACATTCATATTTTGTAAATACTCTTTTGCAAGCATTTTAAATTAAGAAAATACAAGTTTAAAAAGGTTTTAGTGATTAATTCAGTATTAATAGAGTAAAATTTAAGCCATCAAATATATTTTAAATAATTTAAACCAGACAAATTTGATCGATTTGACTTTAGTTACAATTTCCAACGTTTAATCAGCGCAATCAGCGATTTTTATTATGTAGTAGGCGGATTCCAGCAGCAGGTTAGCGCATGCAAACTCATTTGGCAGCCATAAATGCAGGTGCTTACCGATTGCTGGAGTCTCTGGGGGTTTGGGGGTGTAACAAGGGAGATGAGAAGAGGAACTGTGAGGGAGCGATAGGGATGTGAAAGGGTTTTTTTGGTTTTTGGTAGGGATTCTTGATGATGCAGCTGACTTTTAACGACCCAAGTGCACCCACCGGTCCATTTCCATCTCCTCGAGACGCTGGGTTAGGGCCAGCTTTTGCTGGACAGCCAAGCGTAGCAGTTGGTTGAGCGTCTTCTTTTCCTCCTCGGCAGCCTCCAGCTGGCGATTGAGATCATCCACCTGAGTAACGTACTCCTCGCAGCGTGCAGCAAACATGGCACGCAGGCCTAGTAGTAATCACAAATGTTAAATGTAAATCAAAAGAATGGCTAAAGCTCCGACTTACTGGAGAAGGTGGCCGCATCCTCCTTGAGCAGTCGAAGCTCATTACGCAGCTTGGACATGGTATCGCTGACGATGATCTTCTCGTTCTCGTACTTGGACTTGAGATTGGTGAGAGCCACCTCGGCGGTTTGCTTGTTTGACTTGAGCACGTTGCGCAGCGTTCCGATCTGCTCGCGCTTCACGGACAGCAGGCTCTTCAACTTGACTATCTGCTCCTGCAGCTCCTCCATCTCCTCGGTGTTAACCTTCTCCAAGGCTGCAAAGGGTTTCAATGTCACATAAAATAATAAATAATATTTAATTTGTATTAAAGACTCACCATCGCCTCCCTCGGAGCGCACTTTGTGCTTGTTCATATCGATGGTATGCTCCACGGCTGTCTTCAGATGCTTGATCTGATCGCTGACCGTGTCCACGTACTTCTTGATCTCCACGGAATCCGCCAGGCCCTGCAAATCCTCCACGATCTGTGGCTTGGCAATAAAGACATCAGATTTGAACTGCGATTGGATGGCAGTCAAAGAGTCGTTCTCAAAACTGCAATGCAACACGTAAGTTAAGTTTTGTAAAACTACCTTTGACTTTTAATTTCCTGTAAAAAAAAACCTACCTCATATCGTCGCTCTTGTGATCCAGCAGGACACGCGTTGGCGTTTCCCCATTGACGGTGCACACCAGATGGTAAAGCTGGGCCAGATCGTCGCTTAGAGCCACCAGAGTACTCCGAGCTGAGCCCAGGCTTTGGCCAGCATTCTGTGAGATGTGGGTTAGGGTCTGCACATCGCTCTGCAGATCCAGGGACTTTTGTTCCGTGGCCAGGAGCTTGTTCTTCAGGTTGGTCACCTCGTTGCGCAGCGTGGTGGTGGCATCCGTGTAGTTGAGGCCCTTTTGCAGCTCGGCAATGTCAGTCTTGAGGCCGTCAATCTCCTTGGCGGAGAGCGTGAACCAGTTGGCATACTGCGAGATCAAAGCACGCAGCTGCTGTTCCAGTTCGTCCTTCTTCTGGTCGCTGTCCTTGCCGCCCTGTTCCTTCACATCGATCTGCTTTTTGAGCTGGACGAGGGCATCCACATGGGCTGCGAGAAGGGCCAGGCGGGACATGAAGTTCTGCAGCTCGTTTTGAGACTTGTCCAGGCTCGTCTGCGCCTCTCTTAAATTGGCCGTCAGATGGGTCTTCTCACTCTCCATGCTCTCCAGCTGCTTCTCCAGCTTCTTCAGCTCGTTCAGATGGATCTCCGAGAAGAGATCGCACTTGGTGCCGTCGGGTGACTTCAGTTCGGTGCTAAGATCAGCCTCCAGACGCTTGAGCGCCAGATTCTCCTCCTCGCCATCCGAGTTGTTGCTGGCGTTGTCCTCCATGTTGCTACGTATGCTGTAGGCCAGGTTGCTGATGTGGTACATGGACTCGCGGTTCAGGTGCCCATCCAGCTCCTTCTTCAGCGCATACTTTGCCTCGCGCTCACCCTGCAGAGCCTCTAGCGCCTCCTCCATTTGCTTTTCGGCAATCTTCTTGAGATTCCCCAGCTCATCGACCTGTTGATTCAGAATCTCAACTTCCTCGGTGAGGCGACGAATCTCATGTTTGGCACCTTCAAATTCCACCTGGAAAATTATGCAAAAGTTTACTTCGAGACTCCTTTCGAGATGGATTTTATCCATAGACTAACCTGGGAGCTACGCAGGTTAGAAACCTGCTTTTGCAGCGATATGTTTTCCTCCTCCAGCTCCGAATACTCGCTCAGCATGCGCGTCTCGCGGAACTTCAGGTCCTTCAGCTCGGACTTGAGACGCAGTCGCTCCGCCTCGTTGTCGCTCTTGTCCCGGCCAAAGTCCGAGTTCTCCTGGAGCATCCTGTCGCGCTCATTGCGCACCCGCTCCAGCTCATGACGCAGCTGCTTGGTCTCGTTCTCCAGATCGAAGATCTGCATAGTGAGAGATGTCTCCCTTGCAGCGGACTCATTGAGCAGGGCGTCCTCCTGCTCGATGCCCGTCTTGTTGGTGACCTTCTGCGAGGTCTGGAACTTGGTCAGCGCCTGCAATAATCAAACGGAAAAGAACGTAAAGCACGTGTCAGGCGTGGGGGAGGCGTGAGACAGAAGTGTGTTGCGCCAAAGCAAAGTAATCATAAAAGTTTCCTGCCTGCCCACCGCGAATGCCAGCGATTTTATTGCAGCCATTTGCATGTCCCACACAATCACAAGGGAGGGGATCTGGGGGCCTGGATTGAAGTGCCACCAGAGGGGCGTTGGCCACTCGGGAGCCCTTCTGCCGCCTGCCTGCCTGCCTGGTCTGATGCTAATGACGCCCATGCCTTTCACTGGCTTTTTTATTTTTTATTAAATTCCCTATCTGAACTGCTGTAAGAAGGGGTATGTAGAGGGGCAAAGAAGATACTTTTTATTAATTTACCGCATTTTGTGTTGTTGAATGAAAAGTACAAAGTTGAGCATTATAACTTGTAGTTTGGTGACTTTAATAGTAATCAAAGTTATACGAAATATTTATTAATTATTAACTGATTTATGTTTAATGATTGTTATTGCTCTTAGAAATGTCCTTAGACTTCATTTCGGATAACATTTTAGGAAATCTATCCTTGCCTCTGCCCACTTGATGTGATTCGGAGCAAATCGTTGAGGTAAGGTAAGAATATTATTTAAAAAATATAATGGCCGATATTTGCTAATAAATAACCAAGGGTATATCAAATATTTATTAAATTGACATTTGCAAAACGAATTTTGAGATGCAGGATCCTTTCTTTCTATGTTTTATGATTGCTTTATAATAATATAAGATATAATATTGTTGCATTTAGAAACACCTATTAGAGACACCTATTCTTGCCTCTACCTCTACCTCCTCTACCCACCTCTCCTTATTCGGTCAGAGGTATGAAGGTCTGAAATTTAGTGGCACATATTTGCTATTCCTTAAATATTAGCCAAATAAATATATTTTAACAACTTAAACACATTTTATAAGAGTGCAATGCAGTAAGCTTGGCCAGGCAAACAATTATCACTCAGAGTCCTCTTATAATTATTTATCAGTCCAGTGGGAAAAGTGCATCACCGGCAGCAGTGAGTGGGCGGAAGGAGATAACGGACTCGTTGGTCTGCAATTATTGGATTTTGTTAATTGCGACTGGCTTGCCTTCCCAGGCAGTGTTGGAAATCGCATTAAAGACGCAAGAGAGCACATAAAGGTTAACGGTGGCCAGGGACACGCCCAGGATTAAAAGCACCAGCGCAAAGGTAAACACGAATGCGGGATGTTTATGGGGCCAGGCCAAGCCCTTAACTGGGCGCTCGAGACCGACCACGTCCATATGGTCAGCCAGTGGGAGTGGAGCCAGTGCGAAATGGAGAGGGAGAGCAGGGTTAAATGTGTGGCTCATATATTTAATCCTGTGGCGGCTTTAATTGAAATCTCAACCCCTAACGTCTCCGTTCGTTGCTCGTTGGGCATATTTTGAATGGGGGCCATTTGGAGTACGTGCTTCACGAGTTTCTCGCTTATGATCATCATCATCATCGTCGTCATAAAAACTGTGCCTCAAACAAAATTCTCAAGTGGTAACGAGTGGAATGACCACGTTTCAGGGATTTGGCAAAACGGAAACTGCATCAAGTTGTAGGAGAAACTTTCCTCCTTTGGCTTTGGTTCTCCCCTAAAAGCCATGTAATTAGCATCGCCTCCTTAACCCCTTTTATTTGGCCAACCATCTCTACCCCCAGCCAACACTCTTTTCATTCCCCGGTCCTAGTTTTTTTCTTCTGGCCATATAATTATCGCCAGCGACGTCAGCCCTCGTTGTTCTTGTTGTTTTTGCCTTCCCAATTTGACAATCGCACACCCACAACACAAACTCAGAAGCCCCACCACATTTCCCCTCCTTCCCCTTTAAGCCAAGTGCATTTCGTTAATTAGTGTAATCCGAAGAAGGGGCAGGAGGCGGCGGCGGAGGCAGAGAAAGCAAACAAAAGGCCAAGGCGGGTCCAAAGAGTCTCGGATGGAATTTCAGTTGCCAAAAGCTGTCACACATTCATGCAACTAAATTGCAAGGCGCCTCTTAAATGAGACTCAACTAGACAACGACCAAAAGGGAAGCTGAATTGGGGAAGTCGAAGGGTTTATACACTTAATGTTACCGCACATAATTGCTGCGTAATAAAATGCCTTGAAAATGTATCTTTAAGAATGCACATAAAACATTTAAGATATTTTAGTTTACAAAAGATTTAAGCCTATACTAAAATTCCAATCTTTTTGCTGATCTCTGGATTTATACTCTCTCAATATTTTCATAAACTGAATATGACAAATATTGTTGCAAACTGAACACCAAAATTAGAACACCCTCTGTTAGAGGGTAAGAAAACCCTTAGAGATGCGAAGAAAACGTCTTCCTGGCTCTGGCTAGTGGAAGATAATTATTAAAGGTTTTGGCTATGCGGGTGGTTTATAAAAGCATTCCTTTAGATTAATGAAAATACCATTATCATTAAATTTCAACTGTACTTTCTATATATTTGCCACACAATTGAAATGGTTTTATAAAGCTTTTTAAATAGTACAACCATCTTATTATTCTACCTCCATTTGAAAGGTAAGAAAAATCATAATGGCATGTTTTTTGAAATAAATACAATATCTATTTAAGCACTTTAAGGCTACCCAATTTGACTCTAGGAAATCAAAAAGCACACCTTTAAAACAAAAATTATTCAAAGCTTTTTTCAAGAGAAAAAATATGAGAATATAAAATAAAACCAATTTTTTGTCACAGTGAAAGCGTTTGTTTAGTGACGCCATCGAGCGGGCAACAGGCCGCAAACAAATGACGGCATAAACTTTATGCAAATTAGAAAAGATTTTTAATTAACTCGAGCAAATATTAGCACAGTTCACAAGGGCCAGACAAGAGCAGAGCACTGCCACAGCCACAGCCACTACTATGTACTTGGCATAGGCCAGACACCGGGTCTGAACCACCCAGCCACCGCCTGCCCCTTAATGACAAGCGCTTCCATCGCAGTTCCTTCCCTCGTCTCATATCTGCTGGATTGTTTCACAATCCATGCCATGGTTGGGATTAGAATGCGAGAGATCCCGTCTAAATGGCCTAAACAGAGGGAGAAGGGGAGCCAGTGCATTAGGGCACAGGGAGAAATACTTTATGTCCCATAAGAAATAAAAATAAATTAACAAATTCTTTCAACAAGAAACTTAATTAACTAATATAGAAGTTTTTATATTAAATATCTTGAACAAAAAATACTTGAACTACAAAAAGTTTAAATGAGACTAATTAATATACCCCTATAATAATCACATTTAAGACATTTTTTTCTGTGTATGAACAGATATGAAGGTACTCCCCGAACCAGCAGCTGCAGCAGCTGTTGCCATCAGCTATCAGCTCGCCGGGATGACTGCAATGAAACTCCTCCTGACCGAGGAGGCCACTAAAAATAGAGCAGATTGCCCACATTATGACGGCGATGAGCAGAATTTTGGAGTGCACACACCAATGTCTGTGTTTGCTTTTGCGTTTGGGGCACTTAGGTGGCAAAACAACAACATAAACAAGGGGCGACTATAACAATTTCCTCCTGGTCAGAGAAATGGGTGGTCCAGTGGGTTTGGAATTGGTATAGAGAGTGGGTTCGGTTGCTCCCCAACGTTGATAAAGTATGCCATGAATGGCTGAACAGATTGCGCAGGGCGACACCACGCCCAGTTCGTTAACTGCTCCTCCTCCTTCCCAGTCCCAGTCCCAGCTTCACTCTAATGGAACGCATGAAAATTTAAATGTCAAACCGCCTGCAAATATGGGTTGAAAAATCAATGTGAAAAATGTGCCTACAAATTGCATTTAAAAATGTTACAAAAAAAATTGTTGCATTTTGATTTAATAGCTTAGAAACATATTCTTTCAGTGCACGCTTATTGTAGGCCCTGCAATTTGTAACCCACACACGAACAATGAGAGCCAGTGTACGAGAGAATAGGGGAAATGGGAAATGGAAAATGGAGAACCGTCGCATTTGTGGCCATCATGTCAATGCACGAGCTTGACACTCTCTCTTTCTCTCTGTGAATTTGAAATGTCGCCAAAAACGACAAAAGAAAACGACAACCAGAAAAGCGACTAAAACTGCAGCCGGAAAATTGCGAAAATCATCGCAAGTGTGTGCGAATGTGCGTTGACGGTGTGGAAAATATTTTTTTTTTTTTAGCATGGAAGCTGACACAAAAGAACTCAAATTACGTTCTCAACGAAATGCGAATTCGTGAAAAATATGCCAGATGCAGGGGCGAAAGGAAGCTGCGGGAATACCCTTTGCTTCTCGCACTAAAAGGATACGGCGGAAATCTTGTTAAACTTAACCGCACCCGTGAGTGTGCTAACAATGGATCTGCATTTTAAAAGGACTTTAATGTGGTATAGTTTAGAACCCAGTAGAGGATTTGGTACAAATTTAACGGAAGTGTGTTTTTGGAATAAGAATTTACTTATTTTTTGTGCGAGGTTCTTATTTTCTACTTCAAATAAGTATTTATTTGTTTAAAGATTAGTAAAGCATTTATACAACAGCTAAGACGGCATACTTAAACTCAAAGAAAACACTTTTAAGGTGAATAAATCATTCTAGTAAGTAAACTTATATCTTTATATCTTTAAACTCCATATTTTTAAAATGGCATTTCATTTTCTCGATGCTACTTAGAACCTAGTTAAAGCGTGCCCAAAGCTTACTCTTTGATCTTTAGGCTTCAGGATTGTATTTTTTACATAACTAATTTGTATGCAACATTACAGGAAATAAAACCAACCACTAAATAAATGAATTCAAAGCTGATTAGTCTGTTCAAAACAAGTAATCTTTCTCATTAGCAAAATCCTAAAATGCTAATGTAAAACACACACGAAGCTTTTCCCCAGCTCTATTTTTCGGCTGCGTAATAAGCCACACAAAAACGAATGGACTGACTATACATACTACATATTTAAGTAAAAAAGCTCCAACCATCAGCAGGAAATACGAAATGGACGCAGCGGGCCATGCAAAATCCTTGAAAGAGAGCGCCACTAAAAAAGAGAAATAATAACGACTCGCTCCAGCTGCGAATGCTGTGCGAATGCAATGGATGGGTTGCATAATGCACCGCGTATCCATTTCGTGTCCTGTGCAAATATCTCGAGCGCATTTAACAGCCAATAGTCAGGAACACATGCAGTGAATGCAATGGATATTCCACGGATGCGCATCCTAGGAAGAACGTGTTAAGAGAGCCGGCTTCCCCACCCATTTCTGGCAGAGTTCCAATCCCGGCCAATTGGCGGAGCCTGGGCCAAAAAGTTTACGCAAATAAATTGCACCGTCATTATGCAGGACAATCGCCAGAGCCCCAACCTCCAACGAGTCTTGTGCTGGAAAACTGCAATTGTCACAACAGTTGCCCTCCGCCGGCTTGCATCCTTGCCCAGATTTTTGCTCATCATCGTCACAAGTCTGTGTACTTTACATTTTCATTGCTTGCAATTCATTGGGGAAACTGGGCGGGCCGGAGGAGATGGCTTCAGTTGGCGGGAAATACAACACTTTTGCCCCACCAACCATTTCCTTGCAGCCGAGCCAGACAAACAAAAACAGTGTCTGCACTTGAAACAAAAATCTTTGGGAAATAAGAAAATGTGTTAGAAATGGAAACAAGATTTTTCCATAAAAATATATGTTTGTTTTTGTTGATTTCCTAAATAATACAAAAAATCCAAAAACAAATTGTCAAAGAGTAGCTTCGGAAGAAAGGCAATTATCTACAAAAATTTCCTTATGTCAAAAAAATATATATATAAATTTTTATAAAATATATAATATGAAAATTTAAATAAATTTCAATCCAAAATTCAAAATGGTTTTTATTTTCAGTGTATCAGAGCCGGTGCCGTCGACGGAAACATGTTTTGTCAGTGCTCAAGCGCCACATTTAACCCTTGCCAACTTAACCCGCCCATGGCCCCCATTGCGGCTGTTGCTGTTGCAGTTGCTCCTGCTCTTGCTCCTGCTGCCAGTTTGATTGCCGTAGAATTGCAATTTGCGCCAAAAGAACAGAACATCAGTGTCAAATCATTATAATTTTTTCCTTCTCGTCGGTTGGGTTTTATTTTCCCTGTTGCTCCTGCTCTACATCCTTTATCCTGTGGCTTTGATGTTGCTGCTGTTATTCTAATTGTTATTGTCTGGCATGGATTCGGCTAGGATAAACATTTGGCAGGATGTGCAAGGACCGTAAATTAAGAAGAGGAAGCCAAGCGATATTGCGGGATTTAGATAACGGCTTGGATTATTGGATAATTATAGAAGAGTTTAATTAAAATGATTTATAAACATTATAAAAAGTTATTCAACTTCAAAAGGCCAATAACAAATTGTGAAACTTTCATTTATTTTCAAACTTTTCCTTACATTTTTGATAGCTTTCCTGTCGTATATTAAATGCCACCAGCCAGGACAAATAACGTGATTAATTATTAAATTTTGTGTTAAAAACTTTTGGGGGTGAAAAGTAGCAAAGTTAGGCAACCGCACGGAGTGCACAAAACTACGCTGGACACGGGAATGTTACTGCCAATGGACGGAATGTCCTTGATGGTGGTGGCGCGATGCGATGCGATGTAAGCCATAAAATATGGCCCTCACCCATGCACCCGCACCCAAAGCTAAGCCCACAGAACATGGCATATATAGGGGCGTACAAGTGTTGGCCACTGCGTCCATCGTTCGTTTTATGGCCCTTGTTTCGGGCCCTTTTAATTGCCGCAGTTACAATCGCCCAAACAACAACGTGTTTTCCCCAGCCTTCGTTTCGGTTGTTGCACTAATTCTGATTCAGCTAACTGAATAAATTGCCAAATGTGGCTGACAGTTCGCAGGATCCCCCCGAAATCCCAAAAACTGGGTAAATATTTGTTCTGCGGTCCTGCAGCTGCCAATTTGCAGTTACAGTGATGGCTCCAAAATTAGCAGTTTCAGGATTTCCCAACAATCGGAAGCATTAATTTTAATTTGTGGTTTCAAGCCTACAAGCATAGTTATTCCCATATTCCGTTTTGTTTAGGCTTAAGTTTTGTAATAACGGTTCTATAATTATAGCGGTAACTGTGTAACATGTAATGGCACTCCCTGACCTGACCTGGGCATAATCGAAATTCTATTGCATTAATGTCGAGTGGATGAAATATTTTCCGTGCCTCTGGCACTTTGGAAAATATCCGATTAATTTTAGTAAGCTAATTTCACACCATGGCCCGAAGACGGAAACTTTGCTCCGCCTTGCTGCCGTCGCCGCTGATTTATGTCACTTCATGGTGGGGTCGCCCACGGCTGATATCTTGATTACAAGTGGAAATATGTCCCCCTCCTGCTGTCCCTGTTCTTACCCCTTTGCTCTGCAATTTTTGCCGAGTTTCCGAGTTGGAGGGGCAGAGCGGTAGGAACAGAAAAATGCCCGCAGTGACGTTGCCGTCGACGTTGCGAAAATTTTTAATTTTAAGCATCCATTAAGAACGTGCAATTGTGTGGGGGTTGTGAGAGAAAAAAGGGCTGGCTGAGGGGTTGATGGTTTTGCTCTCGCACTTTTTTTGTGTTCTCGTAAAAGTTCAGTTGAGTTCAAATCCAACAAGCTGGAAACTATCAAGCCAGGTACGAGTGCACCACCTGTCGTACAATTAATTGGCATGCTTTTTGTTCTGAAAGCAGAGATTCATGAATATAAACTATGTACATATGTATATTCCAGTATAAAAAGGTGTTTCTGGTGCTGGTGTTAACGCCCTCTGTTTGTTTTATGTCAGATCATTCCACCTGCAGTTTAATGACATATTTTATACGCAGGAAAATATTCATTACTTTTGTTCTTGGATTATTAATGATATACTACAGGAAGATTATTAATATATTCCTGGTAAATTAAAAAAAAAAAAACCCTTGCTTCTCTGCTCTTTGAAATCTAGTTTTAATATTCATAAAATCGACAACGAATGGAATACCGAAATTTGCATTATGGATGTTTTACAAAATCAAAATAATACATAATTAAATTAATTATTTCATGTTTTTCGATTAGGTAAGGAATATTTGGATACAATGTCAAAACAAAAATTCAACTTTTCCCAACTAGTAGCTCCAATTAATCTTTAGTTTCTGATCATAATGTGTATTAAGATAAATGAATCATAACAAATCAAAGAAACACCTTCTATGTGCTTGCAAAGCTTTAATTTTTATTTTCGATTCTTGTGCTTTCCACTAAACAAAGGCCGGCTCTCTTTCTGGTTCTTGAAGAGCACCGAATGCAGTACATCAATGTCCACCTTAACGACTGGCGATTCGGCGTTGATCAGTACACAATGCATTGGCTGACCATCTAACTCTCGGCGGTGATACTCCCTAACGGCCGCTCTGGCATCTTCCAAGGATTTGTAGACAACCTCAGCGGTACCTGGGCGAATCACTTTAGCTTCGTACATCGGCCCGATTTGGGAGAAGACCTCGCGTATATCGGAAGTGGTCACATATGGATCCAGATTGCTCACCAGAAGGCGAAAACCCAGTTTATTCATAGACATATTGTGATGATCCTCCTTATCGTGGATCTGCTTGACTACAGAAGCCAGAATTTTCTTGGGTCCATGATCTAAGCCATTTCGTGCCGTCTTCTTCGGAGGAGTAGAACGGGAAGCATTGGACATTTCCGATTCATCATCCGTGTCCAAATTAATGGTGACTATTGACGACGATGGTTTCTTCCTTTTGCCGCCCACTTTGAAGGCGCAATTGATCTCTTCATTCTCCATGTCCTGCATATTGTCAAGATCTACATAGCCTCTGTGGTGTTCAAATGATGGGGTGAAAGGGCGATGCTTAAATCGCGATGTGTCCGCTTCAGCAGACTTATTTTTCCACGTGTTCATGGTGGGCAGGTACCGATTCCTACCATAGTTCGGTTGCCAACTGATGCTCCGCGCCGCTTTTACCGGTGGCGATGAAGACGACGATGACGGTAGCCACTTCCTTTGATTGTAGGTGTTGGAAGAGTTGTTTCTTTGTTGGCGTGTCCACTGGTAGTTCCTATTGCGGTAATCAACGAAGTTTGTTGGCTTTTTGTGCACATCTCGAGCAAAGTTTGGATTGCGCTTCCTGCGCAGCTCAATGATCTCGTCCAGACTCAGATTCTCGTCCATTATTAAAAAATAAAGTTTTAATAATACTTTGACGCCGATGGAAATGACAAGAAATGAAGTGCAATTTTGACGAGAATGACAAGCGAATAAAAGTCAGCTTTACTCGATACTTTTACTATCGATACTACCGATAGCTTACGGCTACGGAAAATACGTAAGGAAATTCGTATTCCATATACTTCCTTACACTTTTTAATATTTACACAACATAAAGGAACACATTAAAATGTAAGACATGGATATAGAATACATATGTATGAATTTTGTATGCCATTTAGAAACATTTAAAGTTTTTAAAGAAGCTTTTTGTTATTTTTCTGCTAGAGATGGTAGTTGACTACGATATCACATGTTACGAAGAAGAAAAAGACTAAAATAATCGAATAATTGCTAAGCATGAAATACCACAACTTTATCTTCTTTTGTTCTATTTAAAAATTAAGCATTTCTTTAATATCAGATTTTAACAATACATTTTCTGTATTAAATATAACCCCTTCTACATTTATACATATTCAAATTTTAGGAACTATTTACTTGTATTTACATTTCCATTATATTTACACAAAAAGAAATGTTGAAACATTTCCAGCAACTTGCTTTATTAACCGTTTTCAACTCTCTCCCCTTAAGCAATCAGGCCTAAACCAACTTTTGTTTTAGCAACTGCCTTAATTACCAGAATAACAAAGCCAAAATAAAGTTGGAAAAAGGCCACAAAAAATGAGAAACACAAAACTGACAGCAGAGGAATGATAATAGACGGCAGAATGATTATTGTTTGTTTCCCCCCATTTGATTTTTACTGGCGCAAAAAAGGACGAAACTTTTCCCTTTCGCCTGACAATGCAGTTTGAGTTCGAGTCCTGTAATCCAGTGCCGGTGGAAATTCCAGCGGAAATGCCTTTCGATGGCGAGGACTAATTGGAAAGGAAGGCTGGCTGAATGGGAAGTGGAAGCAGGACACAGGTGCAACGTGAAATGACAAAAATGGATTGACCGTGTTGACAGCGGCAAACAAAAGCTCCAGCGGCATTTTGAGCATAAAAAAACTAAGCTTAGACCTGAGTTGAGGCAAATTAAGCGAGATCGTTGGGAGAATAAAGGAAAAATATGGAGAACATAAAGATTGGGGGACGGGGGAGTAACTGAGTGAGTGCGTTCACTGAGCCGGCTAAGAGTACCGCAAGCCCCTATTACAATATAAATACAGTGGAAATTCTATAATCCAAACCTGCCTACCTATGAACATTCCATGTGCTGATAGAGGTGACTTCCAAGACAGGACTTGGATTGAAGCCACATCCATTAACTTTATGCACTAACTCATTTACTGAACAGCTGTTCCGTTTAGCGAAGTTTCCCTGTGTATATAACACCAGCACGTGACCATATGGTCGATTTCATGATCAGCGAGTTGATCGCAATTATTTCTGCTAGATCAAACACAGACAGAGGCAGAGACACAACACAGAGAGAACGGAAGAGGCGTTTAGAGAGAGCGACTGGCCGGCCAACAGGTGAGCGAGTTAATTTGCCAGCAAGACAAATTGATGGCGATTGTGGAAAGGTTTTCTTTGTGTATGCTCACAGGTAATAGTGCTGGTCAGTGTGTGTGTGCTAGTTGGGCGAGCAGATAAGCGGCGACTGCTTGGAAACGGATCAGAAACGTAACCACAGTGAAGTCTAGTTGGGAAGGTATGGGCAAAGCCATCTAAACAAACTTAAAATAGGATCGAAACACAACGCGTATCTCTTATAATCAAATAATCTAACTTTGGGCATTAAAGAATTAGCCTGGAAGCGTAAAATAAATACTTCAATATTCTTTTCTAGAGTAGAAAGCGAAAAAATATTTTTCTTTTTGCATTTATCATATTCTTATCAGACAAACGTTTCTACAAAATTGAACAAATTTATAGCAACAACAAATAAAATTAGTTAGATTTTTGTTACTTAATATTTTGTAATTTTGTATTTTCTAATAATATGGACCAAGTTAGAAAATTCTCCTTTGAAAACTAAAGAAGCCACTAACTTTATAAAAAAATCTTTTCAATAAAAGATAATTTTCCAGCAAGAAAACCGATTGAAAGCTCTCCTATAACGAAATCTACAAGTAAATTTAACCAATTACCAAGCCCTATCGAATTTATGAGCTCTGTAAAATGTCCAATTTGATATGGAAGAATTCTGATAAATAACTGGCTTAAACTCACCTCCTGTGTGATGTCCAGCTCGTGGCGTGTGTTGTCGTATAGCGTCTCCAGCTCCTCGCACTTGTGCTGCAGGGCGGACTTCTCCTCCAGCAGGGATAAGCCATATTGGGCGGACTGGGCGCTGGCAGAGGAGACCTGGTCAAGTTCCCGCGTCAGCCGCTCCACCTCCATGCGCAGATCCTGCAGCGTTTGGCTTTGGCCATCCGCAGAGGCACTATCCGGGCCACTGGGTGTGGACATGATGATGGATCACCTGGTGGGGAATTGGGGAGTGGGAATGGAGGATTCCGGAGGCGAATGGACGGTACAGCTGCCCGTGGGCGTGGCAGGTGTGTAACTCTCGTTGTTCCTGTTGTTTTCCTGGGCGGAATCTTGGATTTGTGCTGTGCTTAGCTCACTTCTCGGTAATTTTAGGTGTTTTGGAGGGAAATCGATAAAAATCCGATAAAAGTTTCTATTGTGTTTTTGTTTATGCCGCCGGACTCGGAGTGAGTTTTTCTTGTTGTTGGGTGTGAAACCCCACTCAACTCCACTCGCGGTGTGGTTCGTTGGTATGCGTGCGTTTCACCTTTTCTCTTTTCAGTGTGTGTGTGAGTGGGTTCTCTGCTCCCCTTCTTCTCCCGCAAAATAAAAGCGAAGCAAATGTGCGGGGCACTTAATGACCAATTATCCGTGTGCTTTTAACGGCGAATAATTCAGCACAACTGGCAATATCCATATGCAAATACCAGCTCCAGCGCGTGTTGCACTCACTCACACTCGCACTCACTCCCACACGCACACAGTGGCGCTAAAAAACAGTTGGCAGCAGCAGAAAATCAGCAGCAGCACAGGAAGTTGTTTCAATTAACTCGAAGGCAGCAGCGGGCAGAAGGCAGCCAGCAAACAACACAGTCAAAATGACATCACACAATTTCCACTTTCGTGGGAGTTACTGCCCATTTCCCCGGGCGCTTTCCCTCCGCTTCTTTTTTGTGAGCGTTTTCTCGTTGCACAATTGGGGAATGCTTTGGCCTAAACGGTTTCAGTTTCCGACGGAATCGGAATTTCCAAGCAAGTGCAAAAACAAAAACTTAATCCGAATCACGTCCGATTCTTGCAGTGTTTTGTGACGGAATCTGGTGGCAGCAACAACAACACACACAAACAATGAGGTCGCCTTTTATTACTGAAAATTCCTCAAAAAACGAAGGTGCTAATTGGTCACTCTAAAAACACAATACATTTAATTTGAGATTTCGCAAAATCGGAGTGGTATTTTTTATTCCTCAAAACCTGGGCACTTAAAGGTATTTCAAAAATCTGCTCCAAAGGTATTGGTAATTTTAGGTGACAATAATTATATTTTGTGATTTGTTTACCCCTGCAGTGTGCATATTTTAATGTATACATTAATTATTATACTTCCCAATAACAGCAGAGGAAAACTTTGAAAGAATGTCAGGTTTTTGCTATAGTCGATCGCAATATTAATCGATTATTCGATAAAAATGGAAATAGACGAGGAGAAACCGCATGTTGTTTTTAATTATTTTTATTAATACAAAAAAACCTTTTATAACGCCGCCTTTTTCGCAGGCTGCCATTGCGGAGAACCCCAATGAGAACGTGATACGTGAGCGCAACGCGGAGATCGTCTCCGGCGGCAATGTCTTCTACAATCCTGTCCAGGAATTCAACCGGGATCTAAGCATCGCCGTCCTGAACGTCTACTACCGGAGATTGGCCAAGGAAAGGAGCGAAAAGGCTCTCAAAAAGCAGCGAAAGAAGGTGAAAGACACCGAGCCGGAAGGAAAACCCGAAGCTGGCGTTCAAGAAGATCCGCCCGTCTATGTGGCAGGCACACGCTATGAGGATGGATTGCGGATCCTGGAGGCTCTGGCGGCCACCGGGCTGCGAAGCATCCGCTACGCTCAGGAAATCGCTGGCGTCCGTCAGATCGTGGCCAACGATTTGTCCCGCCAGGCGGTGGCGTCCATCAACACGAATGTGCGGCACAACAAGGTCGAAGAGTTGATAGAGGCGAGCCATGCGGATGCCATGTAAGTGAATAAATATATACCAAGAAAAGCGTTTATAAGAACTATATCCGATAGGACTGTTATGTACCTTTCCACTGCCCCCGAGAAGCGCTTCGATGCCGTAGACCTGGATCCCTATGGATGTCCGAATCGCTTTTTAGACGGCGCTATGCAGTGCCTCGTGGACGGTGGCCTTCTACTGGTGACCGCCACCGACATGGCCGTGCTGGCCGGGAACGCTCCGGAAGCCTGCTATGTGAAGTACGGATCTGTGCCGTTGCGTATGAAGTGTTGCCATGAGATGGCATTGCGCATTCTGCTGCACTGCATCGAGAGCCATGCAAATAGGCATGGCAAGTACATCGAGCCACTGCTAAGCATCTCGGCGGACTTTTACATTCGCATCTTTGTGCGCGTGCACGTTGGACAGGCGCAGTGCAAGCTCTCGATGAGCAAGCAGTCGTGGATGTACCAGTGCACCGGCTGCGAGACCTTCACCCTGCAACCCTTGGGCACAACGAAGCCCAATCCCACTGCGGGGAATCCGCAGCAGCTCAAGTTTGGCATACCCACGGGTCCGGCCGTGAACTCGCAGTGCGAGCACTGCGGCCACAGGCACCACCTAGGTGGACCCATCTGGTCAGCGCCGCTGCACAACCCAGAATTCGTTCAGGATCTGCTAAAGGCGGTACAGGAGCCACCGCTGGAATCCTTGGGCACCCAGAGGCGGATCGTGGGAGTACTGTCCATGGTACAGGAGGAGCTGCAGGACGTCCCGCTGTATTACACGCCGGACAAGCTGTGTTGCGTGCTCAAGCTAGAAATTGTGCCAATGCTGAAGTTCCGCTCCGCCATTCTGCATGCTGGCTACCGCGTCTCCTACTCGCATGCCTCAAAGAACTCGCTGAAGACAGACGCCCCGCCAGCGGTGCTGTGGGATATCCTACGCAGCTGGAGCAAGCGGCATCCGGTTAATCCGGACCGTATGATTCCTGGAACTCCATTACAGGCAATACTTTCGAAACCGTGCACCAAGGACTACGAGTTCGATGAACTCCACCCGGCCGCCAATCCGAAGAGCCGTAAATCGGCCTTATCGCGCTTCCAGGAGAATCCAACGCCACACTGGGGACCGGGAACCAGGGCCACCATTATGTAAGCTTGGGACTTTTACTATAATTTGGATAGCTAACTTTTTCCCTTTCCCTTTCCAGGATTGGAGACAACAAATTGCCCAAAAGCTATCGGAACCAGAACAAGAAGCAGCGTCACAAGGCGTCGCAGCAGCAGCCGGGCAACGGGGATCAAAAGGATGAGCCACCACAACCGGAAATTGAGGATGATAGTGATGCAGAACACTTGGCCAAGCAGCCCAAGCTGGAGGCGACTGCGTGACGGCTGCTCCTAGCCATAAATTTATTCAGGAATCCAAAAACAAAGCGAACGAAACTATCTGGGAAGGCGAAAGTGTGTCTAGTAGCGGAAGAAGTTGCCGTCGGAGGTCTGGCGCGAGAATCCATTGTTAACCAGCTGGTTGTGGACGCCGCTGCAAATTAGCTTGGTGCTGTGCGGATGAATCTTCTCCTTGCAACCACCTAGAAATAGGAGAAGAGATTGGATAACAGAATCAATTTGTGTTCATAAACATTTTTGTTTATTTTGACTTAAAAAAAAAGTAAAACAATTAAATTAGACGTTTTAAATTGAAAAATATTATTTTGTAAACAAATTATTACTATCTTTTGTTGTTAAAGATAGCAAAGATCAAGAAATAAAGCAAACTTTCCTATTAATTATAACTTACCAATGCGCAATGGGTGACCCAAAGCGTCCTCCTGCATACGGCGAATCATACGCGTGTTCCGCAGCACCCGGAATGACTTGTGCTGTGCGCCTATTTCATTGGCTGCTCCAGGAGCCGACCAGCTTGAGATTGCCCGGCATGTCTCCCGCTGCATCACATAGTCGACCTTGTCCGGAAAGGCCTCACGGGTATGGTCGTACCGTGACTGCAGCTGATAGTCCAACGTATCCTTTGGGATGTTTGGATTAGCGCGAAATCGCTTGCTGGCACGCACCGAGTTCATAGTCTGATGGTAGAAGAGCCGCTGGTACGGCTCCAGATGGCCATGCCAGTTGCCCGTACGCAAATGGGCCTCCGCCGCCGGTGGCTCCGGAAAGGGGCACACATAGGTGCCCTCCGTATGGAGGTCCGGCTGCCTAGGGATTACAGTCAAATGCCAAGTCCAATAAGGCGAGTATATGCAGCTTACCAGGACACATTCTTAACCACGACCGTATCATACTGGATCATCTTGCTGGTTGAGAAGAACACGAGTTCCTCGTTTATCAATTAAATTTGGTGCGAAATCCGGTTTGGGTATACAAACAGGTCGTGTTCGAATCTCAAATGTGTGTGGGACTAAACTTTTGGTATCCCGGATAATGTTTTGTCAATAAAAAACTCGACTGCCAGGTTACGGATGCCAATGGAAACGAAAATAAACAATTTCAACTATTCTCCCACACTATTCCCACAGAAGTAAGAGGCAATATTTATATTTTTAAATTGAAAATATGTAAATTTTATTTAAATTTTCGTTTATCTGAAATAAAACTTGGTTAGTATTCAGAACTCACCCTTTTTTTTTGAGACCATTTCAGAAACCTCATCGAATTGCAGCTTCTTTCTCCAGCTTCCATCGCGATTGTCCTCAGCTGGAAATGTTTTTTTTTTTCGCCTAAAGTCAAAAGGGACGCCCACCAAGAGACAGGAAACCACCAAGAACGCCAACCAGCAACAAACGACGAGACGAGATGAGACGAGACGAGAGAAGAGGTGACGGGAAAAGACGGCAAACAGGAAACTATGATCAAAAGCTCTGCTCCCAGAGCTCCCAAGCTGAGCTCCAACAACAGCAGCAGCAGCAGCAGCAGGAGTGTGACTGTGGCAGCGGCTAACCGGAAACAGGAAACTGCAACGGCAACAACATCGGCGGCAACAGCAACAGCAGCAGCATCAGCATCAGCTTCAGCAACAGCAACAGCGGCCAAGCGATGTCCGCTCCCGGGTAGTTAGGAGTTGTAGCTACGATGGTGCGCGCTGCTGCTGATCCTCCCTCTCGCGATTCAACCACAATCTTATCTGAACCGCAACAACTGCCACACACCATTGCCTGCATGTATAATAATAAACGTGTGGGAGAAGCTTGTTAATAAGTTTTGTCGTTAAAAGGTGCACAGAACGGAAATCGAACGGAACGAAACAAACAGAGAGTTGTCCTAACATCCCCCATCCCCTTCTTTCTTTCTCATCTCTTTCCTTCTCCTCCTTCAGCTGTCATCTTTGTTCGATAAGTACGCCATGGGTATATTGAGTTTATTGTTTTGTTTTGTATCTGATTTTGTTCAAGGATCGCTGCTACTAGCTACTAAGTGTATCAAAAGCCTAATCTGAAAGAACTAACATCGAGGGATCGCATCGGTCCGAGGATCGCGCTCGAAACATAATTTTTGCGTGTTCTCCACTTAATTTTTCTCTGCCGAAACTTAAAATAGTTCGCTATAAATAGTTGTGTAAAGTGTAAGACTGTTCAATGGTTTGTATACCTGCTGTTCGGGTACAGCATGACACAGGATGAGAAGCCCATCGTATCCGGTTATTGGATCGGAATCAAAAAGTGGGCCTTGTCAGCGAGCCATATCTAAATGGGGAAAAGTTATCTTGTAATGAGTATAACCAACTTGGCAGACTGAAACCCACCTCGCACTCTCCACATGTTGGAACGTATTATTTCTTCATTTAGGAGCGACTGCGGCTGCGGGAGGCGGCCGCGCCTAGACCTCCAGCGGCGCCTCCGATCCCATTGCGGCTATCACCGCGTACTGGACTGCGCGAAAACTTGGAGCGGCGCTCTGGAGAATGGCTGGTGGCCGAGCGAGACCTCGAGCGCGGTGAATAGGAGCGACGACGCGGACTGCGCGAACGACGGCGGCTCATCGGGGAGCGAGAGCGAGAGCGACGACGTGCTCCACCTCCGGAACCACCACCACCGGCACCGCCTCCACCGCGACGGCTGCTGGTGCTGCGTGTGGGTGACGACGGGCGACCATAACGGGCCATCTGTACACGGAGCTCCCTGCCGTCCAACATGCGACCATCCATGGCGTCGAGTGCGTCCTCAGCATCGCGTTTGTCATAGAATCTGAAAGAAAAGGGATTTAATGCTTTAAAAATATGCAAATCGTTGTATTCAAGAACCTAAATTACTAAATGTTTAATTGTAGGGTTTCACAGTATGTTGGCTAGCAGGGTTTTGGTAGGCAACAGTTGCAAGTGAACACAGTCGCTCTGGCATCGTTTTGCTAAGGAATATATACAGACTAAAAGCTGATATATATTCAAGGAGAGCAAGTAATGCGAACTAAATATTACATTTAGGGATTTTAACCGGAAATTGAAGAGCAAATGTATACCTAAAATCTGGGATGGTTTTTAATTAATACAATTAACTGTCGTATTCTCAGTATGTTGGCTAGTAAAGGTTGAGTAGGCAACAGTTGCAAGTGAACACAGTCGCTCTGGCGCATTTTTGCTAAGGAAAATGCATAGATTGATAGCTAAAACATCTTTAATAATTAGCAAATAATGTGCGCAAGGAATAATAAGGCAATCAACATTAATTACTTTAATTTAATTATTGTATTGTTGTATTCTCAGTATGTTGGCTAGTAAAAGTTGAGTAGGCAACAGTTGCAAGTGAACACATTTGATCTGGCACCCGTGTTGCTGAGTAAAATGTTCAGAGTTTGAGCTGAACACCTTCAAAAACATACAAAAAGTGCCAGTTTAATTAAAGTGTAAAAGGGAAACGTGAAAAACGGAATATGGTGAAAGTAGTCTCCATGAAAATTATGGTGAAAGTGCCTTGAATATTGTGCAGTTGATTCCTAGACATTAACAAAGTTTTCTATTCCAGCCTAATATCAGAATTCTCGAATTCAGGAACCCCCCTTCCCCAAACATAAAAATTCAAGAGAAAAATACTCAAAAAACTTACCGCACAAAGGCGAATCCACGGCTCTCACGTGTGTAGCGATCCCGCGGTATGTAGATGTCACCAACCTCGCCGCAGCGCTCGAAGACTCGACGCAGATCCTCCGGCGTGGTGCGGTATGTGAGATTGTCGACCTGCCGGATATAGATGGATATTTTTAAACCCTTGATATTAGCTTGCATGCCGGAAAAAATAGGTTATCTAACAACGTCGCCAGCCGGCCGCCATTTTGGAAGCCGTTCCCTCTCTTTTTCCCTGTGGTACTTGCCTTCAGCGACACCATGCCGTCGATCCTGGGGGGCGGGCGAGCTCCGCCCAATCCCCCGCCACTGCCACCGTTGCTCATATCAATCGTGATATCTTTTTTCAACTCGAAATACACGAGTTGCTGATTTAAGTAAAGAAATTCTCTTCCTTTTTCGCTTCTGCTAAAATGGCGTCTGACACGAACTAGAGGTGGCGAAACATCGATGCCAACACCGATGACATCGATGTTTTGGAATCATCGCTTAAGTCGAGGGCATAGTCGATATTTCGCGACCTCTAAACCGCTAGTGAAAAGAAAAACCAAATGAATTCAAATATTAACTTTAAAAACATTATAATAGTGTTTTTCCTTCCACTTGGATGTAGCTATTGTGTTTTTAATAATGATTTTCTAATCTTTATCTTCTTTTAGCATTTTAGTTTTTTTTCTCAGAATGGTTTTTTAAAATGATTTATTGTCATATATGATTTATTTTAAAATTTTAAAATGATTTATAATCATAATTATTATTATTATTATTTTTAAATAAGTTTTATTCTTAATTTATCTGTAAATTTTTAGATTACCTACATCAGTTGTTTATATTGCTAAGGTTAGCTGCTTTAAAAAAAATGCAACATAGCGTAGGTCCCACTGTAGCGCGACCTATCGATATCCCGATTGAATCGACCACGTGTGACAACCCTGTTTCGATGCGTGGCTTGAAACGTGTAAAAATAGTAAATTTCTAAATAAAGGTGTTGCATTTAGTGTCCAGGTAGTCGTATCGCACCTGCAGGTCACCAGGTGGTCACTGCCGATAGCCGTAGCATATAATTCGATAGCCAATAGCGAGGAGCTGCAAACTGCTCTCACACCAAGTTGGCCAGGCTACAACAAACAACACTAAAGCATAACATTAGTATAAACCGAATCGAAAGTCTGGCTCAAACCCCGCGCCGCGCCCCCATCCGGCCCCACTGTTTTTGTAGTGCCATTCGCACAACGAAGCGCATTCCAAGCGACCGCGTGTGTTCTGTGTGAGTGCGGGAGCAGCAAGAAGAAGCAGCGCAGCAGCAGAAGTTGTAGGAGGGCGAAAGTGTGTCGCGTGAAAAAAGCGAGAGATTTTCATCGGTTGAAAAAGGAAAACAGTACCACAGGGAATGGCTGCGCAGGAAAACACGGAGATCAGCACAAAGTTCTCCACGCTGAACGTGAACGCTGTCGAGTTCGTGCCCAGCTTCAGCTACAGCGTGGCCGCCGCGGCAGCGACGGTGGCAGAGGCGGACGCGCCGCCTCCACCGCCGCCCGTGGCCACTGATCCGGCCTCTGGATCCGGATCCGCCACACCAGCCACCACACCCGACTCCACCGGCAGCGGTGGATCCACAAATGCTCTGCCAGCAGCTGCGGCAGCGGCAGCTCCTCCTCCTGCGCCAGCGGCGGCAGCAGCAGCAGCGGTTACCTCCTCCAACTCTGCATCGCCAGCGCCGGGTTCGCCCGCAGCGACAGCGGCAGCGACGCCCGTGGAGAACCTCAACGCAAACAATGGTAAATAGCAGTCAGCCCCAAATGTACCAACCAACCCGACACAACCCCCTTCCAATCCCTACGCCCCACGTCCATTGAACTCTTCCTCTGTGACGTCAACAAAGCAGCGTGTTATTGTTGCTACCTGCTGGCACGCAGCGACCGACAGCAGGGAGGTGAGAGGTCAGCGGCCCAGAGGATGGGTAAATGGGGGAGAAGGAACAAAGCGTAGAGCAGCAGGCGAAAGAAAGGTTGCATTTGCTGTGCTTAGGTTATTATCGGCAGCACATAACCTCAATCTGCGTCGACGTAGCAGTCGGCGTAGCATGTGTTGCTCGCCCCATTCTCGCGTTTGTGTGCATATTATTCTGCAGTTAGGCAAAGCGGCTAATCGCTTTTACCAAAGCGCAAAAACAATCACTGGTCAGGGCCTTTCTTTAGTTGCTTTTCATGTCGTCGTGTCGCCAAACGCGGTGTCTCATCGCAGCGATGCGCAATGATCTGCTTAGGAACGGTGTGCTACACAGTCACGGTTTTAAAGTCACTGTTTAAAATAAATCAAAATTTTATGTTAATCTGCACTGTATCATTTTTAGTAAATTTTTAACAAAAGCTTTCTAATATAATTTGGGATTAGATTATATTTTCTAAAATAGTCTTTAAACACAGAGTGATTTTGGTGTAAATTTTATTGTCTACTTAAAAAAAAAAATTTGAATATATTATGGAATTCATTTTTATTTTTAGTAATTACCAATATTAACAATGCAGATATTCCAAGAAAGTAGATTTGTTTAGTTTTTGCCTTACTTTAAATGGTTTGGGGGAACAGTCCCCCATTTTTGGGGGAACAGTCCCCCACTTTTGGGGGAACAGTTACTTCAATTTGTCAAAGATTATTTTTTTCTTCAATAATCTGAAGAACTAAACAAGATTTACTTGGTTTATTTTTTAATAAGGAACTGTTTAGATCTTCACATATTCCACTTACTATATTTTCCTTTTTTTTTTTTTCTAAACCGAGCAAAAAAAAAAACAAGTTTTTTAAGTTATTATCACCAAGACTTCACGATCACAGGATGTCTTGCTAAACTGGGCACTGGCCACGCACCGCGCATTTCTAATGTTTCCCCCCATTCACTTGCCATTCTCCCGGCGACGTTGACGAGCAGCTGTTTGCGTTGCCATTTTACTGCCCCTACGCTTTGTGCCAACGTTTATTTGGCCATTTGCCTCACACACACATCCAATGCTCCCCCCATTCATGTGTTTTTGACACGTTTGCGTTTTTGCCAGCCGTTTATTGGAGCCTATGCTGCGCCCAGCTTCGCTGTGCGGACTGGACTGGTGGCCACCGTTCAGCTGGCGCTAGCGCTGGCTCTGGCTCACTCGTTATCGCAGCGACTCCACCGTACCCAGTTGTTGTTTTTAATGCTTTTGTTGGTACTGTTGTATGTGGCGGCTGCGGCTGTTTGGCCCGAATGGAAGCGCTTAGTGCAGCTCGCCGGCGGTTGAAACCGCTTCGAACTTGATTCTAGCGTTAGTTGTGCGGCAGGGAGGCAGCCAAACCAAACCGACGAAAAAATGTGAAAAGAGCGCGTCGTGGATTTGGCGCTGTTGGCTTTTACACTTCCGAGCGATCGCAGCACGCTCGCTTTTTGGCTCCTGTTACTGCCAAAAATATATTGTTAAATCCTTATTAAACACATTTGTAAATATGAGTAAGAGCGCCGGGTCTCGCTACATTTACTCCAAGAAGCCATCAAAGTCCTCGTGGAGAACAAGTTAGTAGTCAACTAAACACGGAATGACCTCCTACGCCAGCAGTTTCAATCCCGCCAACAATGCCAACTACAGTGTCCGGTAAAAGGTTCGGGATCCAGTCCACTAGCCAACTACATAGCACCCGAGCACGCACGTTGTCACCCGGCACGGCCCTCCAAGCCGGTCGACAGGCACATGACTCATCCGTCACCCAACTGCCTGGCTGGCTGGTTGTCCGGAGTCAGTAATTAGCAATTAGCATGTTGCTGTCAGGTCAAACAGAGCAAGTGCATGTGCCAGTAACTAACTAATCTAACCTGTATACCAAGTATACCTTTCAGCGCCAAGTAGTTACAAAAACAGGTCCCCCGCGGGAATGATTACAACCTGACAACTTGCATAGAAATCCCACAAGGCTAATAAATTAAAATTCGCCACAAGTACTCCCATGAGTTTTGATTCTCTACAAGTCGACCTAAATTTATAGCTCGAAAGCCAAGGTATTTGAACAGTTGTTGTCAGTTCTCAGTGTTAAAATTTAAAGATATTAAAAACTGAAGAATATTGCTAGATTTTCAAATAGAAAAATTTTTTTGTGGTTAACCGGTTAAATAATTATAATAACTAATTGTTGCTGACAGGAAATTTATTTAAAAGGTCGATAAAGATTTGCTTGTACGTCCACTAAAGTTAAGAGTTTTCTAAAAAATATTTTTAGAGAGTTTGTGATACAAAAAAGATACTCTTGCAATCTAAGCTAAAAATTCAGCATTCTCAAGAACGTCAGCAACAACTTAGACTTCTTGTTCATCAAATAATAGCTTTTCCTTGTAAATATGTACATCAGACTGCTTATTATCTCGTTAAAGAAAAAACTATGTGTTGTTATAAATCCAAAAATAACATAACATTTCAGATTTTACCGAAATACATTCACTTTTTCCGTTTAAAACTGGATTCATCCAGTGAATGTCTTTGATTATTTGTGACAATATCAAAGTATTTTTTTGCGGGAATATTTACCTTAATAATAACATAGAATAAATGTTACTTTTTAATTATTATTAATAATTTTTACTGATTAAAAGTAAACGTGTTTCTTGATCTATTTCGAACTATTTTCAATACAAATAAGCAATGGGATCAGATTTCATTGTTTTCGAATTGCTATGATCTCCGACACTCGTATTTCCTATACACCTTCTCCAATGGCATCACCCTAACACCTTGAAACTCCCCATTGTAAATATTTAAACTAACCACAATATATGTACGTATTTTCTCATTTAGAAACCGATCCCGCTGACAGCTGGGATGTGGAGGAAGATGCAGTGATCACACCCGAGGACGAGGAGGCAGAGGATGCCGAGTTCGCGGAGGGTGAGGCCACGCCCAAGGTGTCCAAGAAGAAGGTGGTTAAGGTGGAGGAAAACAGAAGCAAGCGAGAGCATGTGAACGTTGTGTTCATTGGTCATGTTGGTAAGTTATCCCAGAATGACAATTTGAAACCAAAGCTTATTTCAATTGTAACTTTCCCCACGTTTAGATGCTGGCAAATCAACGATTGGTGGACAGATCATGTCTCTCACCGGCATGGTGGACAAGCGAACGCTGGAGAAATACGAACGGGAGGCGCGCGAGAAGTCTCGCGAGAGTTGGTACCTGTCCTGGGCGCTGGACACCAACCAGGAGGAGCGCGACAAGGGCAAGACCGTTGAGGTGGGACGCGCCTTTTTCGAGACTGACCGCAAGCACTTCACCATCCTGGACGCGCCCGGCCACAAGAGCTTCGTGCCGAACATGATCGGAGGGGCGGCGCAGGCTGATCTCGCCGTGCTGGTCATCTCGGCGCGAAAGGGAGAGTTCGAGACGGGTTTCGATCGCGGCGGACAGACCCGCGAGCACGCCATGTTGGCCAAGACCGCTGGCGTCAAGCATCTGGTCGTGCTGGTCAACAAAATGGATGATCCCACGGTCAGTTGGGATCAGACGCGCTACAACGAATGCAAAGACAAGATACTACCATACCTCAAGAAGCTGGGCTTCAACCCGGCCAAGGACCTTACCTTTATGCCTTGCTCGGGCCTCAGCGGCTACGGCCTCAAGGACCAGATACCGGAGACACTGTGCCCCTGGTACCGGGGGCCAGCATTCATTCCGTTCATCGACGAACTGCCCTCGCTCAACCGCAAGTCGGACGGGCCCTTTATCATGCCCATTGTGGACAAATACAAGGACATGGGCACCGTTGTGATGGGCAAGGTGGAGTCTGGAACGGCGCGAAAGGGCCAGAATCTGTTGGTTATGCCAAATAGGGTGAGTGCTTTGTCTTGACCTTAGTTGAGTATATATTTGATAATAATTTGATGCCTATTTTCAGACGCAAGTGGCGGTGGATCAATTGTTCTCGGACGATTTTGAAGTCACATCTGTTGGACCTGGCGAGAATGTCAAGATCAAGCTGAAAGTATGTTCATTTTTGACCTTTTTTATTATTGTAATTATTTGTATAATTATTATATTTATTTCTTCTCCATTAGGGCATCGAGGAGGAGGATGTCTCGCCTGGTTTTGTGCTCTGCGATGCCACTAATCCCATCAAGACGGGAAAAATCTTTGATGCTCAGGTCGTAATATTAGAACACAAATCAATTATCTGTGCGGGTTACTCGGCTGTCATGCATATACACTGCGCTGCAGAGGAGGTCACTGTTAAGGTGAGTTTAACTATGATTTTCCCATCATTTAGCCAGCAATTAATCACTTGAAATAACTCTTTTGTTTAGGCCCTCATCTGTTTGGTCGACAAAAAGACTGGGGAGAAATCAAAAACACGTCCACGGTTTGTTAAGCAGGATCAGGTGGCAATTATGCGCATCGAGTGCTCCGGAATGATTTGCCTTGAACAGTTTAAGCTATTCCCTCAAATGGGTCGTTTCACGCTCCGAGATGAAAGTGAGTGCTTACTATTGTTTTGATTATGAAGATCTCTCAATTAATAATCTTTTGACTTTCAGACAAAACCATTGCCATTGGCAAGGTGCTGAAGGTGGTCGAATAAATTGAGCCAAGCTGAATTCGAGCGCCCGCCTTTCACTGCGACTTTTTGAGATAGCATTGCACGCCCGACGAGAGACAACAACAGCAGCCACGCCACGCTTTCTTCATATTTGACAAACAATCCAACACACCCACACGCAGCACACAACACACAGTACTCTCACTTACCTATGGTTACTTTACTTTCTATCAACAATAGCTATTGATTATACATTGATTAGAGGAAACGGATCGAAGCAGAAGGCAATGTGAAGTGCATTATATAGAAGGCAAGAAGCAAGCGAAAAGTTAATTTACAAGCTGGACGAACCGACGGACGGACAGAACCAAGTTGAGAGATAGAAACAGAAATGCATTATATACGAAATATAAACTATATTATGTGTAAAACTAAACGGCAAGTTCGGCATCAACCAAATGCGAAACAAGATGTACTATTTATATGAATACACGACACAAAAACCACTCAAGCATATGCGAGAGGCCGCGAGAGATAAAGAGGAGCATTAATAGGTTCTTAATACGATTTTTGTTGGTTGAGGAGAGGCCCCGCTCTCAATGATATTGAGCGATTTATTTACCTTTGGTTTACTACCTTTTTGTATAAACTGTAAGCATTAAATAAAATAGCGTACACACAAACATGCCTAAATCGCGCGTAGAGTCGTGACAATTTTTTAAAAACTAAAGCTGCAAGCTAAACCAATTTTTGTATTTGTACAAGCCCCCTCCCCCATTCAGCTTCCCTTGTAGCGCCTTCAAATTGCAAATTTGTTAATTATTCTGCAAAACAGTGGAATGCGATATTTCCTATTCTTTTCATTTTTTTACACGATATAATATAAAATGCTTTAATTTAAGTTTAAGCTTAAAAAACTCAAAGTAAAAGTTGGTTTTTATTGCAAGTTGCTTGGAAAAATGTAACAAACTTACCACGACAACACACACACACACATAGCCACATTCAGAGGGAAATGTAAGCATGTAATTGTTAACTTTACTCCAAATTCGATGTTCTCTGAAAAAGACCCCATTTCATTTGCGGCAAGAAACAAAAATCTTGATTATTCTTATAATTTAGTTAATTGAAGAATTCGTGCGTGTCTAACGCAGGGCACGAAACCCATTTATGAAAGAATAAAAATGCCTTTTGCTATTAAGCAGAAACAAAAACACAAAAGCTAACTAGCCTTTTTTATTTTTCATTTTATTTACAATCCCCCCATCATGATTCAGGACCAAGGCGGTTTCAAAACATTCACCACTCCAATCATTCAGAATTTTTCCCTATTCCTATTCCCCGATTTATTACCAATTTGTTGGCAGAAAAGTTTAAATCAAAAGTTGTTGCTTTTTAAAACGAGAGAGAGAGAGAGAGAGTCGTCGGATAAATAAGTAAATGAATAAATAATATCAATTTAAGAAACACGTTGAACAGTCTCCCCTGTCTGAGTTAATTCAATTAACCGAGTAATTTAAATCGAGAGAGCATTATTAACGAGAAGGATATGAACCTGCTTTTAACGCTTTTCGCAGCAGCCTCCTACGAATCGAACTCGAAAGATACTTAATTCATATTATTGTAATAATAGTAAGTGCGATATAACATTGTTGACAACGCGGGAACTTATTTAAATGTTTCACTAAGCCACACACACAGCCCCGACACTGACACTCGTACACAAGCAAACACCTGACGAAAGTCAAAAACTACGCCACTGAGGAATATATAGGAGAGATCGGAATAATAGAAATTATATAGACAACCGGGAATATTTATACAAAAAAATAATAAAATAAAAAAAAACGAAATTTCAATGTATTATTATTATACATATACGTATGAAATGAAATCAAGAAAACCAAAAACGATTCGCATAAATTTGAACATTTTTTATCAATAAAAGTGAGAAGAAAAAC